>JAGKTI010013507.1:0-22936 GCA_018397915.1 Birgus latro
AAATAAATTTAGATCTGTTTTCCAAATCTAGCCCCAAATAAATTTAGGAAGACTTACCAGTAGGTTTACTATAAATGAAATATAAAAGGATGCACATTTTAAGTGTATGCTAACACTAACAACATACTATGGAGACAAAAAGTTGGTTTGCTAAAATATTTATGTACATTACAAAATAAAGAATGAAAAAACCAACTTGCCTAGCCCCGGACTCCTACACTCCTCATGAGGCAACACAGGATTAGATGATGAATGAATGAATGAAGAAAGAAAGAAAATCAATAAATGATGACCAGTTGCCTGCCACAATGTGATTTTGAAGCATCCAAGTTTCAAACAGAAAAGTAGCAGTCGCCGGTGCTCCCAAGTCTGGCCAAAAAATGCAGCACCGCGATGTTTCTGAGAGAAGGCAGAGGGCAGGGAAGGGAAGTGAAGCCACAGGTGTAAAGACAGCGTATGAGGGTGAGGGAAGTCTAGGTGAAATGAGAGCAAAACGCTGTAAGGGCATACTCGTATTATGAGGGTGAGGGAAGAGGGTGGGGTGGTAAATTAAGCTGTAGAAAATAGATTATGAAGGGAGGGCAGAGAATGGGGAGTTGAAATGAGAACAAGGCTGTAGAGGGAAGAATATAAAGAAAGGGCAGAAAGGTGAGATGAAATGAAAGTAAGGTTGTCGAGGAGTAGATTACGATGCCTATGCCCTTGCTCTATGTAGCCTTTTTTCATGCTATTTTGCCTTTCAGTCCACCACTAATTGCAGATAAACTGCCTATTACTGTACATTGTTAGCTATAAAGTTGACAAGCAAGTTTCCCAAATTTTCAGTACAGTACCAGTTATAATATTTTTGAACATTTGACTTCTAATGTGGAATGCCTGTAATGAAATCCCCACATAATGATAAAGTGACAGGAATAATAAAAAAGCAGAATCATGTATGCATGGTTCAGAAGGCATGATTGTACCCATGATAAACTCATTAATAAAATGGCTATCAGGCTGGTAAATAATGGAGTATGACCACTAAAAACTAGTTAGTCCAAGTCAAATAACCAATAATACTGCACTTTTTATGTCAAAATTTAGTTTGAACAACAGTACTTGGTACACATGAGTTGACTTAATATTTAAACATCAAATAACAACTACATATTGGAGAATATACTTTTGTCTTTGGAAACAGAGACAGCTATTGGAAATGAACTGAGACACAGACATCCAAAAGGAGAAAAGGAATGTTGAAATTAACAGTCAGAGTAGAAAATGCACTGACAGAAAATTACTGCAAACCTGCCAGCAATGCCAAGCATAAACTAAGAATACGATGGACTAGTAAAACACGTGGCAGACAAATTACCAAAAAGAAGATTCATGCACACAGTAGTACCATACTATCCATCAATTAATGGAGAAACATGCTCTTTGGTGAAACAATCTTCAAAGTTTTAGACATATTAAGTAATGTCCAAGCTAACAACGCTGGTGAAATAAAGGGATTTAGCAGTTTGCTAAAATGAAAAGAGAAATGAGATGATGCCCAAGAGCATCATATTTTATGAGAGAGACAAGGCATTTCCCTCCAGAGCAAATTCAGCTTAACAGAACCATGCAGTATTTTATATATGCTGGAAAAACACCTAACATGCAAAGCAGTAAAACTACATGTGATTAGTATCACCTGGGAGGACTCAGGAGATGTTAGCAGCAGAGCTGAAATGTACACATCACTTCTACTTATTTATAAGGAGATCTGACTACTGAGTCTGAAGGGGTTACACCACTATTGCAGTATGCTGTCTATAAATGGCAAAAATCATACAGGAACTGCTATCTACTTAATATCTTTTGAAAAGTGAAAATGTTCCATCCATCTTTGATAAACTCTAGACATATGAATGCCACTCTAAATGAACTGTGAAGTTTTAATCATAATACATACACATACTTTCATGTACAGTCAATCCAACTGTCTACTTAAGTGTACTAAACAATTTAATAATAACTGTAACAAATGCAGTAGCTATGTATTTTGCATCTGAAATCTACCAGGGTCATATTTCCATCTGCTACCACAGGGCTAGAGTACATTTACACTAATCCCTGGTAAATTCTCTACATATATTGTATTTCTACTTAAAAGTCCAAATATGACAAGTGTTCCTAGTGCTGTAGATTTGCGATGACAGCATGTGAGAAGGCTGTGGTTGTTGCAAAACCACCCATGTCCTTAGTTCTTACCTATGGTGTACCCAAAGAGAGGAAAAAAATTAGCAGAATACAAGGAGAAGACATCAGAATTATGAGACATGATAAAATACCACCCAAAGAAAAGAATATTTTTTAGAAACAACTATATTACTCGCTGCTTGAAGAACATGAACATACACAACTGACAACAGCACACCTACAATAAAAGGCAAAGATACTTTGTTGCAGAAATTTTGGAAGCTAAGAGCAAGTCGATCAAACACCAAGCGCTAAAGGGTATATCAGAATACCAAGTTCTGTTAATATTATACAATTTTGCAGAGGTGAAGCTGAAAAAATAATACACTGAAAAAGCTTAACACCTGGAACAGCATTATGTCAAAATCTGCAATGTTGCTTAAAAAAAAAAAAAAAAAAAAAAAAAAAAGCTATTTGGAAATTACACTCTGATGTACCCTCCTTTTCAAAAAAAAATTAAAATTTTTATATCAGCATGCAACAGAATAACCCTTTCATACTGTTTACTACAATGAACTGGAAAAATCAGTATTAATTCCTGTACCATCACAGGCATGTGGCAGGAAGAGAATTATACAGTAACATCTTTCATACACAGATTAATTGTTCTCTACTGGCAAAACAAATAATACCAAATTGAAGAAAAGTTTTAAACCTAATTAAAAAAAAAATACGCACACACACAATCACTCACCTTAACTTCCATCCCTCTAAAAACCTCACTGGGCTACATACATTACATAAACCTGGAACCGTAATACACTTTGCTACGATACTAGTAAAATGAGCATATACCTTCCTACTAAACCCACTTGTAACCTTCAGACTCTCTTACATATACAGCAGACCCTCGCTATAATGGTCTCATTGGGGAAAAGTCAGATCCATTAAAGCTGATAATTTGTTCTATCTGATGGTCCCCTTCCCCCCTCGAGGTGGATTTTCAAGCATTATCTATCTATCTATATATTGCCGGACGCCATAATCCCGTAAGGGGTGCACATTTGACTGAGTTATTTGTTTTACAGGGAGGGGCACTAACCCACCACCAACCCACTTGCTGACACGTAGGGAGCACGTATGGTTTGGTTATATGGTTACCACCCAGTGTTGTAAATGGTTTCTTGGCTTACAGGAAACCATTTGGCTTGTCACTCAATGTAAAGCCACATGTAAAGGAAAGAAAAGCAATAAGAAGTGACAGGAGAGATGGAAGAAACAGGAAGAGAGGAGGGCAGGCACAGAAAAAGAATGATAAAGGCTAAGGAAAAAGTAGGCAGCACTACATCAAGTGAGTGGATGATGGTCGCCACCACCTACCACTAATTTCAAGCACATGTTTGAAAATAAATGAGTACAATAGCATATTATGGTACTAAAAATGTAAACCATACCTATTTTACACTAAATGGCCCATAATTTTGCCCTTTTCAAGCTCAATTCACATCTTGTCAGTACTTCTTCATGGCTAGTAAAGTATTAGTGTCCGATATTGGTGGTAGGTGGTGGTGACCATCATCCACTCTCACTTGATGTAGTGCTGTCTTCTTCTTCCTTCACCTTTATCATTCTTTTTCAGTGCCTGCCATCCACTTTTCTTATTTCTCCCATCTTTCCTGTCACTTTTTATTACACTTCTTTCCTTCTCAGGTAGCTTTACACTGTGTGACAATCCTAATTGTTTTCTCTAAGTCAGGAAACAATTTTCAATGCTGGGTGATAACCATATGACCAACCCATACATGTTCCCTACGTGTCAACAAGTGAGTAGGTGGAGGGTTAGTGCCCCTCCCTGTAAAACAACTACAGTAATTCAAAGACATATGGCCATCCCTTAGAGGATTATGGTATTTGGCTATAGATAGATAGCAATTACAATTAAAAAATCATAATGGTGAGAAGGCAATTTCAGGACAGGTTGGAGTAAAAAAGGGTAGGAACACACATGTATTATGACTCATTGTGCCCCATTTAACAACAACTGTCCATTACAGCTGATGAAAGTTTGGTGGGCTTCGTGGCATTCAATAAATATGACATCTACTATATCAGGGTTCATTACAGCAAAGGTATACTGCAGAAGATGTAAGTATGAATGAAGAATCACATGAAAATGGCAGCATCCCATTTTTCCCTAAGCAATGATGACATTTCCTTTATCCCATAAACATTATGAAACTTATTATTGAATAGATGGCTTTACTCTGTGAGATCCTGTAGAGAATTCTGAAGGCTTGAATGATGAGTGACTGTATTAATGGCTCATTTTACTAAAAAGTGTTGCTTATTATCCAACTTCTGCGTAGTCCTGCAGTGGCTGAGATGCTAACATTGTTACCTATGATGCTGTTGGTCTGACAGTGTCGCAGTGCAAACCTTGGTGCAGGCAGCTGGTGCCATGAAATCCAAATGTCCATCTCTTCTTTGTGGGTCTGATTATAAAAAGAATGCCTATGGTACTACCAGAGGCAACCCTGGTAACCTGGATGGAGTGACCTTGCATTCCAGGACAGTGGGTGCATTACCCACCATAGGCTTGAAGGCCTAAGTTACAGAGATAAGTACCATTGCTTTATACTGTTTTCCCCCTCCTTTACCCAGCCCATGTATCAGTGAAGAAGGGAGTTACGATGATATGATGATGCTGACATGAAAAATTTATCCCTGGGGATGAAGTGAAAGACCATCACCTATACTGTAAACTGCCTGAATGATGTAAACGGCAACAAAAACGAACATGAGTGAGTGGGTGGTAACTTCCCTCTTTGTGCAGGTGTAGCGATGTGGCAAACCCACCACCCAGCAATCCTGCTGCAAGCAGCATCTTACCTCCCATGCCATAGGAGAGATACTGTATAGTACCTGTCACTTCCCAAATCCTCTATTAAAAGCAGATCTTACTTAGCCTCTAAATACAAAAAGAAAATGATCAGCTTACCTTGCCTGCCCTGATAACACGGTCAACAGCACTCCTGATCATGTCACCATGATACTGGAGGTTGACATGATCAAGCATATTAGAAGAGGCGAGAAGCATGGCCGTTGGGTTGGCTAGGTTCTTGCCCACTGCTTCACTGAAGGTGTGACGTGCACCCTGGAAAGCAAGGTTAACATTAACCTAAATAAGTTTATAAGGAACCGAGTGAAGAGTTTCAGTTAAGCGATATTCTATTACTTTACCTAACTGCCAAAAACAGAATCTTTGTGTAAGACAAGTTGCTAAACAGAATACATAAATCAAAGTTAAGGAGAAACAATGAGATACTTCTACAGCATAACAGCTTCAAATGAAAGCAAAACAAACAAGAAGCAGTGCCATGGCACAGCAAACCCATCCCCAGCAATAATTTTAGTTCTAATTTACAAACACGACAGGATGACTAGTCAAAGATGTCTCATATCAAATTTGGAGTAATTCGGGGCAAAATTGACGATTTTATGCCCATCTGGAATTCTAGGCCCAACTCACCTGACACTGACCCCCCTTACCACTAACTGGGGGTTAACCCCTCTCATGTAATGAGACATGTTATAGGAGGCAGATTTGAAAGATGCACCTTTAGGTTTTGGTTTCATGTCAATATGATGAATCTGAAGGAAATCATGGTGAAAAAACCATTTTTACCTGTTCCGTTTTTTTTACATTTTTGGCTCTACAGTCTGGGCCTTGGCCCAATTTGGCCAAAAATTTAATAAGGTGATCAGAAGGTTATAGCCCATCATCCCTGTAATTTATGTCAAAATCACACCAGTAGTTTTTGCAAACAGATGTTAAGAAACAGACAGACAGACAGACGGACAACCAAACATACCAAGTGAAACCAATACCCGTCCCTGGGCCTCTCTGGGGTGGGGATGGGTAAAAATATACCTGTATATACAAGAGTAACACAACTGTCAAGTCAAGATCTTGGCTTCTCTCTCAGATCCTGGCTTCTCTCTCTCTGACATTGATACCCTGTAATTCTACTCTAAGGGTCACAAAATTAAACTAGATTTTTACACACATTTTCCAAACAAAACTGATACACAGGGGATGAAGAGAAGAGGATAATAAAGTCAACTGTCAAAAATCGAAGACAATGAAAGTATTGGAGAGAGTCTTGGAAGATATGATAAGGGAAAGAGAGAATACTGATAAGATGCAATTTGCACTTATGCCAGTCAAAGGGACCACTGCAGCAATGTTCACTGTCCGACAACTTCACGAATACTGTAATACATACGAAAGAAGAAAGAGCTGTATTGTACTTTGTTTTTGTGGACTCTACACTGAGTGACAAGCCAAATGGTTTCCTGTATATCAGTAACTATGCTGAGTGGTAACCATATAACAAAATTTTGGCACCTAGTGGTTTAGTGGGTAATTAAGGTGCTCCAATCGGATTGAGGCTTCGTGAAGGTTTATATCCAAGGGATGGTTGGGGTTTATTGCTCATGTAATGCCACTCAGGGATGAGTGAAGCTGGTCACTCTCATCTTAAATGTCAGGACCAACTTGCCTAGCCCTGAGCTCCTATGCTTCTCATGAGGCAATGTAGGATTGAAAAAAAAAAAAAAAAAAAAAAAAAAAAAAAAAAAGGTCTTTGACAGAGTTCCCAGGGAGGTGGTGAAGTGGGCATTGAGAAAGCTTGGGATTGAGGAGTGACTGGTTAGAGTGGTTATGGCAATGTACGAGGGTGTTCACACTCAGGGAAGAGTGAACGTCACAAACCCTCATTTCACTGGAACACACTGATACTGAACACCTCATATAGACATCCACCTACTATTACAAATATGGTAATTCACTACCATCATAAAAAAATATATCCATCCATCCATCATCCAATCCTACGCTGACTCATGAGGAGCATAGGAGCCCGGGGCTAGGCAAGTTGGTCCTGACATTTAAAATGAGTGAAAATAAATATACATATATATATATAAATAATAATAATAATAATATTAATAATAATCTAAAATACTGTACTATAAACAATGCTTAAGTACAGTACTGAGGGGGAGAGGGGAAGTTTTTTAGTAAGTTATACTCACAGGTTCAAAAACAACACAGTCACTGGAATATGACTCTCCAGCAACCACACCTGCTCCCCCTACCAACCCAGCTGCCAAGTTATCCACAATATTGCCATAAAGGTTGGGCAGCACCAACACATCAAACTGGTGTGGGTTGGACACCATCTGCATTGTACAGTTGTCAATGATCATGTTGGTGAATTCTATATTTGGGTACATTGCTGCAACCTGTGGAATATAAGCAGCCTCATTAGGGGGTGGGTTGCATTATTGTTAGCAGAATAATAAGAACCTAAAATTTGGAAATTAAGTGAAAAGCACATCATACGAGTATCAAAGTACTAAAACCACTTACAGATATACAGTATATTGTAATATATACGGTACAACAGATATGGCACTTTGAGGAATGCCAACATGAATAAGAGCAGGGTTGGTTAAACAGCCAGTCTGGTTTTATCTGACAATAAAAAACATGAGAGGTGAGATGAAATGCCAGAAAACCTGCCCAGTTGGTGATTTTTTTTTTTTCTTTTTTTATCACACTGTTAATCAAATTTTGCAATGCTAATGTTTAATTTTGCCACTGCGGATGAAAAATTAATGTACTATTGTTTTGGGCTTGTCATCTGGAGAACAAATAGGCAATGCTTTTTCAAACTGTGACTGGCACCTAATGACACAGCTAATTCTATAGGTAACTGCTTCGTACAAAGGGATGGAGTTTCTCAGTTGTGGAAGATGGGAGTTTGTTGATGGTCTCTCAGCTGAATGCAGGTGTCTGATTTTCAAGTATTACAATACTTACGCAGCACAAATTTAACTGATGCACCTGGTGAACAAGCCTACATCTTTTCTATCCTTAATGACCTAGAGCAGCTTGTACAGCACCCTACTCGTATCCCTGACCGCCTTGGAGAGAGTTCCAACATACTTGACCTTTTCCTAACAACTAATCCTTCTGCTTACACTGTTCATCTTTTCTCTCCGTTGGGCTCCTCCGATCACAATCTTATTACCTTAACATGTCCAATCGCTCCAGTACGGCCTGTGGACCCTCCAAAGAAACGCCGCCTGTGGCACTTTGGAGCTGCAGATTGGGAGGCCCTCAGGCAGTACTTCTTTGATTTTCCATGGAATGATTATTGCTTCCATGGCCGGGAGCCATCTGAGTGTGCCTTGCGCATTACGGAGGTTATTCTCTCAGGCATGGAAGCATACATTCCTTTCTCATATCCTCTGACTAATGCAAGAAAGCCTTGGTTTAATCACGCTTGTTCTAATGCTGTCCGCAACAAGGAGAGGGCCTATAAGAGGTACCGGAGCCGACCCACCCCTGAATCACACCTTTTATATATTTCTGTCCGGAATCGTGCTAAGTCTGTTCTTCGCTCTGCTAAAAACAATTTCATCCGTGCTAAATGTTCCCAACTCTCCAACTCGAACTCTTCTCGCTCCTTCTGGCACCTTGCCAAAAACCTTTCTAACAACTTTACCTCATCATCCTTCCCTCCTCTTTTCTACTCTGATGGCTCTGTAGCTATTTCTTCTACTGATAAAGCAGATCTCTTTGCTCAGACTTTCTCCTCCAATTCCACCTTAGACGATTCCGGTGCTATTCCTCCATCACTTCCCCCCTCTGACTTCCTATTGTCTGATATTAAAATATCTTCAGCTGATGTGTTCTCTGCCATTACTGGCCTCAATACTAAAATGGCATACGGTCCTGATGGAGTCCCTCCTGTTGTCCTCAAAAACTGTGCTTCTGTGCTTACACCCTGCCTAGGTAAACTCTTTCGCCTTTGTCTCTCAACTTGTACCTTTCCTTCTTGCTGGAAGTTTGCTCTCATTCAGCCAGTCCCAAAGAAGGGTGACCATTCCCAACCCTCTAACTACCGTCCAATTGCTTTAACATCCTGCGTATCAAAAGTTTTCGAGTCAATTCTTAACAGAAAAATTTTAAAGCACCTTTCCTGTCACAACCTTCTTTCTGATCATCAGTATGGGTTCCGTCAGGGACGCTCCACTGGCGATCTTCTCACCTACCTTTCAGACTCTTGGTCATCCTCCCTTCGGGACTTTGGCGAAAGCTTTGTCATTGCACTTGACATCTCAAAGGCTTTCGATCGAGTCTGGCACAAATCTTTAATTTCCAAACTGCCCTCCTACGGTTTCTATCCTTCTATCTGTGCCTTCATCTCTAGCTTCCTTTCTGGTCGTTCTATAGCTGCTGTTGTAGACGGCCATCGTTCCTCTTCTAGACCTATCAACAGTGGTGTTCCTCAGGGTTCTGTCCTATCACCTACTCTCTTCCTTTTATTCATCAATGACCTTCTAAGCTGTACATCTAACCCTATCCACTCATATGCTGATGATTCCACCCTTCACCTTTCCATTCGGTTCCCGCAACGTCCATCTCAGCAGTTACTTCAACAAAAAAGGGATGAGGCTATGGCACACCTAATGTCTGATTTGGCTCGTATCTCTGATTGGGGTAAAAATAATCTTGTTATTTTCAATGCATCAAAAACTCAGTTTTTACACATATCAACCCGACAAAATCTTCCTCAGGATTACCCACTAATGTTTAATAATGAACAATTATGTCCTGCATCATCCTTGAACATGCTTGGGGTTTCATTCTCTCAGGATTTGTCTTGGAAAGAACATATTACATCTCTTGTGAAATCTGCTTCCAAGAGATTAGGTGTGCTAAGCCGATTCCGAACTTTCTTTACCCCTGCACAGTTGTTGACCTTGTACACGGGTTTTATTCGCCCGTGTATGGAGTACAACTCTCATGTGTGGGGAGGCTCTCCATATGCAGCTCTTCTCAATAGGGTGGAGTCAAAGGCTTTTCGTCTCATTAACTCTCCTCCTCTTACTGATTCCGTTCAACCTTTGTCTCTTCGCCGCACTGTTGCATCTTTATCTCTCTTCTATCGCTACTTCAATGGTCACTGTTCCTCTGAACTGTCTGCTTGCATCCCCCCACCTCTACGACGGGCACGTAGTACCCGTCTAGCAACAAACTCTCATCCCTTTTCTGTCCAACTCTCTAATGCAAGAGTTAACCGTTACTCCCAGTCTTTCATTTATACAACTGGTCAACTCTGGAACTGTCTTCCTCTGTCTGTATTTCCTACTTCCTATGATCTCCAGTCTTTCAAACGCAGTGTGTCCAGGCATCTCGAATTGAACGGATCTTGAATTTGGCTCTCTTTTGTAATGTTTTTGCTTTTTCTTGGAAGGAACAGTATGCAGGCCCATGGCCTTTGGTTCCTTCTTCCATGCATAAAAAAAAAACAAAAAAAACTGATAACGACTGATAATGATGGTGTACAGGTAATGAACTAATTTTAAAGGATATGAGAATAGAAAAAATCAACTAGCTACTGTCTTAATTATACACTTGTAAACAAAATGCTGTCATGCTTGCTAATAATACTGACATAATGTGCAAAGGTCATTTGTGTTTCTATTTTATTCTAGTCTCAGGATTATATTCGACATAACAGAGACCTCTCAATAAGATAGAATCCCCCAATGGCCGTAGGTTCAGAAATTTGTGTGCTCCCCTGGCCGGCAACAGGGACCATTTTACAAAGTTTTAAAATTGATTTCTTTTTCTTACAGGTTTGAAAACAATCATCTGGTGCACCTAGCAATCTGTTTTTCTGTTAATCCATCCTGTGATTCGCTATGATCTGCGCAAGATATCATAAAATTACTGCGCATGTGCCATTAACACATAAACATAAGGGCACATTCAAGAAAAAGCAACTGCCTGGGTGCTTGGGTTGGTAAAGTAGGGTTGAGTAAACGTACCAGTGACCTTCATTCTCTTCCCATAATTGTTAGCAGTTTTTTATTGCTCATGCTAATTCGACATCACCGGCACATTTATAATAAAGTGTCGCCCAATGCCAGTGGCCACTGAGTGGTTAATGAAAACCCAGTGGATACAAAACTTAAATGACATGAAAATTATACAAGTTTTCATGGTATAACAATGTACAACAAGTGTCATACTGAAAAATGCTATTATTACTCATTCTGGCAGCAAATAAAAATTCTTGCCCTAAAAAAGCTCCTCTGCAAGGCAAAAAGACATCAACAGCTGCTTCCAATGCTCACCTCTTCACACTGCCTAAGAAAAAGGCCATCACCAAGTTTCATGATGTTGGCCTTATGAACAGCAGTGACCTTCTTGCGGCCATGCTTTGTGGCATAGTCAAAGGCAAACTTAGCGATGCGACGACACTTGTCCCGAGTCATAATCTTGAGGCACTCCACGACGCCAGCAACACTCTCATGCTCCAGAGCAGAATACTCTCCCTCTGTCTGCTCCCGTATAACAACCATGTCCACGTTCTTGTGTCGCACATTCAGCCCAGGAAGGGACTTCACATGAACAACATTGGCGTACAAGTCCAACTCATCCCTGTCAAGGAAACAGACATGACTTCTGAAAATTGCCCAACACATTTACCATAAGTTAATGGCAAAGTCAGTCCCAAGTTATCCTCTTTGAGATGTATGGGTCCCAAGACTAAGCTACCTAAATCCAAAGTAATCAAAAGTGGGAGTGCTACTACTATCTCCGGTAGTAAATGATTAATTCTTCAAGGCTTTTCTGAGCAATTAAAATTCAAGCACAAAAGGAGAGATCATTAAACTCACTAGTGTAACGTATTCTATCACTAGTCTAGAAGGGATTTTCATGAATATATGGTATACTGCACATTGCGTACAGTACATACTGTATTTAAACTTGTGTTGCCTTCGAACATAGCTAAGTGTGACAAAATGCAATTCCATTTAGTTTTATATTCATTAATTAAGTACACCTACACTGCACCAGTATTGCAATGTATATACTAATTCAGTTTACTGTCAAATACATTTGAAAATCAACCACAATACCTGTTAGAAAAGTTCCAGTTGTTCTCTAGCAACTCTAAAACCTTTATTATATCAAACAAATTGAGGGAAAATCCTAGCATATATAAATTACTTATGACTATATCAGATTTTCTCATGTTCAGTAAAATATTAGAAAAAAAAAGTCTGATGCTGCAAATACATCTGATACATTTTAAAGGAAACAATGGAAATTAATTCTATGATGCACACTGATACTGCTTTGTAAGACCATCCTATCCCTCCCTGAATATCACAAACTGAATGCATAATTTTGGAGGTCACTGGCTCCCACCATGTCAGATACTGACTTTTAGCTACTGTACATGCCATAGTATAATTAATCATCTACTTAAAACTAAATACAAAATAATAATATTATTACTTAACAAAAATTTAAAAAATGCACTGTAGCATGTCTTACCTAAGCTTCATATTTAATGTCTTGAGTTCCCCTTCTGAGCTGTGGTCTGGGGTGGCAAGGATACCTTTGAGACAGAGTCCATGGCGCCTGATGCTCTCCACCACATCCTCCAGGGTATCTGATCTTGGTGCATAAAGTTCAGTCAGGAAGCGCTCTTCGAAATCCACTGGAACCCCTGCACTCTTGAACACATCCATAACCACCTGACAGAGTTCTGGGCCCACACCATCTCCAGGGATGAGGGTGGCAGTAGTACGCCCCTCAGGCTTGCTTACTGGGACTTCCTGTTAAACATTAAAAATACTGTACAGTGCAGCAGAAAACATCCCTTACCTGTAGCAAGGACTGTCTGTATTCAAATAAATGATAAGGCAATTTGGTACAGTACAGTACTAGAAGGCTATTCAAATGACTAATGTGTGAGGGTACTACTGTATGAAAATTTTATAAGCAAAAACTTTTTTTTTCTTTTTTTTTCTGGGCTCTAGGATGATATCTTTTTTCCACAAATGTCATATTTACCATCTAATTTTATGCAAAAATATTAGCCACATCCAACTACACACTTTCCACTCAAAAGTTTCTCTCAGATACTCAATACAAAGAACCTTAGCTCTAAAAAATATTCTATGCATATTTTGTTCTCACATCCTCAGTTCATCAGCATATTCTAATGCACTGTGGTGTCCATGAGTGAACAGTTGTTTGGTCATGTCACATGGAATTTTTCTGGAACATTACACTGACATTTCTGGCTGCTGACAGCACTTTCCAAATACAGTATAGGCATAATTCTTTCAACTGAACTTTCACAGTACATTAATATCAAGGTCTGTATTCATATTCATTAAAGAAGTGCCCTAGCACTTTTTCCTTACAAACCTATTTTTGCATATGGCATGTTTACACTGTCTTACAGAATGATATTTATACAACGTACATCAATGTTAAGAGGACATAAATAAAATCCAATAAAACGAGAAGAGGCTGGATGACTCTGTTGCTGATGCCTGTCCAAAATGTAACACAGCACCCCATACTATTAAGCACCTTATGGAAGACTGCATTGCACACAATCACCTATGCCAACAGCACCACATACACTCCTTGAGAGCTCTGTGGGAAAGCCTGGTCTCAGCCATGGCCTTCCTCAGGGACTCGGGGCTGTTCGGCCAGACTGCCTAGGGAACTACTACTACTACTACACAACAAAACAGTAAGGAGTGCTAATTTGCAACAGTAATGTTAACTCTACTCAATCTTGTGACCTAATCTACAATGTATTTCCTTCTCGTTACTCCATGACCATATTACTTAGTCCTGGTGACTTCAAAATGAAGGAGTTATTAACCCTGAAAAATAAAAGATATTCCCTTAGCTAAATTATATTATCTGGAGGTACTAAAAAGATACTACTGTAATAAAATATCACTGACTTAAGTTACACCCTCTTATACAGTGAAGTACTTTTTTTGTTTATTCATGTTACTCTCAGACAATAATATTCACCTTGTGAAGAATCTTGTAAGAGTGAAGGGGTTCATGAAGGCTGTACAGTGTCTAACCCCTCCAACTTGAAATGTCTCATTTTAAATTGCATTAGTTTGTCCAATGGTAGCAAGAATAACAAATATGTTACTGGAGTGAAGGGGTTATGGAAAAGTTGTTAAAAAGCCTCCTAAGCTGGTGAGAACACAGCCCCAAGATACAATTTATGACTCAGAACATGAGCCAAAGACATAACATATGGCTTAAAAGAATACTGTACTAGCCAAACACAATTTTTGGTTTATTGGAATATGAGCCAAAGATACAACTTACGGTTTTTTAAAATAGGAGCCAAAGATATAGCTTATGGTTAACGAGAATACAAGCTAAAGGCACAGCATCTGACCTACAAGAATACACTACCCCTATGGTCCCAAAACAGATCCCATAACTTACGACGGCCGAGGCAACTGGAGTAACACTATGAACACCTCTGGCATGCACACCAGCCACCACTGGCCGCAACTGAAAAGACAGCCATGGTTACAAAAATTGTGAAACATACAAAATTCTATTCCTAACTAGGCTAAACTATAAGTCCTGATTATGTCACCTTTTATGAGTCTTTTTATTATAAAGTTTGCTATAAATTACAAGACAAATAGCCGTGAGGGTACTGTATTAAAATTTGATGTACAGATGTACACCATTTTTGGCAGTCTGAAAAGTTAATAAAATAAGCAGTACACATGGGAGTGTACAAATGTAGCTAAGGTCTATGTATGGGCTGCACAGACTGGGACCAAAAAAATGTCATACTCATAAAATTTGCAAAGTAATGGAGTCGACTGATCAAAATGTAGGAGAGCGCAGTGTACTGTAATGGTATGGTCATTGCAAGAATGGCTATAAAATGGATGGTGGAAATGGTATACCATACCCAGTAGTGTATTAGTGAGTGGGTATCAAGATAAAGGAAAGCACATTACAGTACACTACTTATACAAAGAAGATGGATGGATAAAGAAAGGTACTGCATCGAAGGGGAGGAAGCTAAGTAACTGATATGGGCTCTACATGGACGGGTAACAAATACTGTACTGTCAGTGCTTATGACACCCTTCTTGTTCACTTACTAGTCAAAAGAATGAGCCTACACACATGTGTCTGTAAAGAACATCTTCAAAACTATTAAAAAAATAAATAAATAAAAATAAGAATGAGTGAGGTAGGCTTAGCCAGATTTCGAAGGCTTGGATGATGTATGCTAGCTACACTATTTGATAATTCTTCTACTCTTGTGCTTTCTCATCCATTCTTAGTTAATCCTATTCTTTTTTTTTTTTTTTACCAATGACTACCTATGGTAACAGCAAATAGCTACTTTCTGTTACATACCCATACTGCAGAATCTCTACAAAATGTAGCAGTACTGTACTGTACTTGTGAAATTGCACTGCTTTTGGTTAGTAAAACCAAGGTAGCCCATTAATTCATCAAATGTTGATTATGGTACTAGGCAGTATTTTTTCTTTAGTATTAATATACCTGTAAACATTTTTCTTTATAGGAGATCTATAAGGGAAAGTTTGTGTGAGACATGGAATATGAAATTATCAGTGCCACTGAAACAGATCAAAGAAAAGACTTTTTTCCTTTTTTCCAGACAATTGACACATTCCACGATCTGGCAGGAAAGTTAAATACAGTAGTAACATGGCTAGAATGCTACGATGAAGTACTAAACAATAACTCATTATATTAAGCAGTTTATTCCAATAATTTGATTATGCCAGAAGTGAGAAGGGCTTTAAAGGTTGAAAAGATTATTCATGGCACTGGAAACTAGCTACCTACCTTACTGTACTATGTAACTGTTGCTAACGTACTTAAAAACAAGTGAAACGTTATGAAATGAATGCAAATTCCAAATCAGGAAATTTAATATAACTTGTATATTCATCGTTTTTTTCGTTTTTGAAGGCTGCAACATGCTTGCATGCGTCAGCCTTTTTGGATTGGAGCGTGTAGCATTTTATGACCGGATGCCCTTCCTGATGTCTACCATCATCCCAATTATAATTCATACTAAAAATGTGCAGACAAAATCCATACCAAGGTTGGCCAGGTTCTTTGGATACCATATTTACAGCCGAGTTATTGTATGCATTTCACAGATGCCACTGTGACAAATGAAGGAAGTAGCTTTTATCATTGGGTTTGGTCTTTTTAGTTCTAGTATGCATAAGGAAATAACTGCAAATACATAATAAAAAATAACCCTTAAAGTCTTAAACCAATATGAATAAAGAATAAATAGCCCTTTCAGTGATGCCAAGGTTAGGACCACAGACAGCCAAGGTTTGTGCTGATGGATACAAAAGTTAACCTCCCACCTGCTGGTGACATATTTTTCAATTTAAATACTGTACACTGTCACCAAGTGATTTTATTCAACCAATATATTTAATTCTCACATGCTGATGCTTACACTGATGTTACTGTGGCCCCAGGTGTATCTGGGTGTGAACCTGGTGGACTGCAGGCTGAGGCTGCCCTTCTGCAGTCCACGATACTGATCTCAGGGAACAGAGGGAGGGGAGGTTCATTTTTATAATCAGGCAGCAGTCACTTAAATCGGTGCCACCACATGAAGGCATTCCAGTTCATCTCCAGCACCACACATAGGAAAGGAGTTAAATTCCTTAGCCTAAGGTCATACCAGCACTTAACCCCTTCCACCTTGCCTAGCCATAGCTTGTGTCCTATATGCAAATGTCAAATATAGAAGGGCCACTTACTTATCACCAGTTGTTGGAAATGATTACTGAATTTCCCTGTCAAAATCGTGTGCGGGATGTTTTATATTTCCCTGGTAATTCTGACCTATGGTACTATTTATGCCACATTAGACTTCCGAATATGTTAAATGCCAAAGCTCATACAACAAGCTAGGCACTTATTGGCACAGCATGGCTAGTTAAGGTCCAGTCAGTTCACCATCCACATGAGTCCAGTGCCTTTGCAACACAGTAAACCATTGTACCAGTATCTATAAGTATACCAACACATCTGCTGCATCAGAACTTTACGTGGCCAAATTCTCAATATATGCCGTATACTTACAACAGAAAAGCCACTGAGTGCCCGTCTGCTCATCTTGAAAATTCGTCTGCTACAACAGGAAAATCGTCCGGCAGCGGTGTGTACAATATTAACACGTTCTCCTCCCTGCTCTCTCACTCCATAGAACACGTTTTATATTATAGGATGAACTATTTTGTTATCGTGATCGCCTTTGTGTGTGTGTGTGTGTGTATTTACCTAATTGTGATATACAGGAAATGAGCTACTCTCGTGGGGTCCCGTCTCTATGTCTCAACTCAAATTGTGCTTTATACTCGTTTATATTTTTAGACTGGACGATCTCTTTGTCCAGGCTATTCCACAGATCTATGCATCTACAAGGAAAACTATATTTCTTGATATCCTTCAAGCAGCGTGGCTTCTTCAGTTTTATTCCGTGCCCTCTTGCTACTCTCTTATCCCATACAAACAGATCTTCTTTGTCAATTATATCTACTCCCATCATGGTCCTGAACACTGCAGTCATGTCGCCCCCCTCTTTCCTTTCCTTTAAGGAAGGCAAATCCAGCCTTTCCAGCTTCTCTCTGCACAACAGATCTGCCAGACTGGGGACCATCTTGGTTGCTGTTCTTTGTATTCCCTCAATCTTGTTTATATCTTTCTTTTTATGTGGGGACCACACTACTGCCTCATATTCCAACCTGAAGCAGATCATGGCCACTATCAATTTTTTCATCTCATCATCCATGTAATTAAATGCTACTCTTATGTTGATCAAGAGTTTATACGTCTCTCTAATTATCTTGTTAATGTGTTTTTCAGGCGACAAACTATCCTGGACCAGCATTCCCACATCTTTCTCTTCTCTCGCTTTTGTAATTGGTTCATTTACCCATCAAATAATTCAGTGATGGCCTCTTGGTACTTTTACCCATTCCCAAAATCTTAACTGACTTCCAGCCAAAATATTCCTTTCTTCCAGGTATTTTATCCATCTATCTTTCAGGGTTCTCTCGCACAATTTTGCGACCATGCTGGTTTGGGACACTGGTCAATAATAATTCAGGGGTTCTTCCTTGTTTCCTTCCTTATAAATTGGTACCACATTTGCCCTCCTCCATTCCCAAGGCACTTTCCCCTCTTCCAGAGAACACACAATTAAACTGTGAATCTTATCCGCCAATTGTTCTCTGCATTCCTTCAGTACGCAAATGCAGATTCCACCCGGTCCTGGGGCTTTCCTTACGTCTTGAGTTTCCAGTAATTTATACACTTCCTGCACTTCCACTATTATATCTTTTATCACTACGTTTCTAGTCACTCCCTCCCCCTCCACAAACTCCCTTTCATTAGTGAAAATCGATTGGAAACATTTGTTCATTATTTTAGCTTGCATTGCCGCATCTTTATAAACCTCTCCCTCTACTTTCAGTCTGGTGATTCCTTCCTTTTGTTTCAATTTACCATTGACAGATCTATAAACAATTTGGGTTCATCCTTACATTTGTCAATTACACCTTTTTTCAAAGTTCCTTTCATCCCCTCTACGTATTCTTGTATATTCATTTCAAGTTCTTTTATATTCGTCCTTTGTTCTGTTATTACCTCTCTTTCTTCATTTGCTCCACACCATGTCCCTCTCTTTTTTTGCTACCATACATCTTCTATTAAACCATTCCTTTTTCCTGTTTTCTTTCCCACTTACCTTTGGCACATATTTTTCCACTCCCAAATTATAGAGGTCTAGATAGATATCCCACTTCTTCTGTATCTCTCTTGTTTCTCTGAATTTTCTCCAATCCGTATTTTCGAAAAATGTTCTCAATTTTGTAAAGTTTGCTTTCCCAAAGTTGTATTTTCCCTGCCTATAAAGCTCGTCTCTTGGCACCACGTTCCCTATTATCATCTGGAACTCAATGACCACGTGATCACTTTTTCCTATAGGACACATATATTTCAAGGATTCAATTACGTCAGGTTCTTCGTTTAGCAGGAAATCTAATCTTGCTATTGTGTCATCTCCTCGGAATCGTGTCTTCTTTGACCCACTGCGTCATTACATTATGCGTTGCGATATTTAACAATACAGTATAGTGCCCCACGAATCTTCACTGCCTCCTGAGTCCCATTCCTCCCAGTTCACCTCTTTACTATTAAAATTGCCCATTGGAATGATATTGTTGCTTTTCTCAATCACTTTCTGTAGATAACTAACCATGTCTGACAACATCTCCTGGTATTCATCGTCATTCCATGCTCTTGTCTTAGGGGGAACATTAAACTGCTGCCATATCTCTCTTACCATTCTCTCCAGTTTCTAATTTCGTATTTATCACTTCAGCCCTACCCTCTCCGATTTCCACAGTATCCACATTTATCATTTCCACAGTATCCACATTTATATTGTTCTTCACTGCTATCATCACTCCTCCTCCCGTTTTTCTCTTCTGTCTCTTCTCTACAGTTTCTATTTATCATCTCCCATACTGATATCAATATCCTCTCTTAACTTGGTCTCTACAAAGCACAGTCTCTCTCTCTCTCCCCTCAGTTGGACCAGCAGACGTGTCACCTGTCTGCTTATGTCTCTTCTCGTCTATGTCAATTCCGCATCCCAGGTTTATGTCTTACTTTGGTCTGAGTGCCAATCCATGCTGCCCACACCCGGCATGACTACTTACTGTATGTCGACCTCCCGCCTTACGTTCGCCTCCTGATATCCAAGGCGTATTCCATGGAAGACTTTTGACTTACTGATTCTGAACGACTCACCTATGTCATGGTGGCAATTACCGTAGGTGTGATAGGCCTACGGCAAACACTTCGTCCTCCCCCGCCGTTGTGATATGGCCGTCACCTGCATTCGCAAGGGGTAGTGACCTCCCTGGGGGCCGGAAGATGGCTGGTGGCTTGGTGACACCCTGGAACGCTCCCACGTTTGATTGTGACTTACTCTCATCACATCGCTACCTGCCTCACTATTGCCCCTTTACATTCCCTGGCTTATTGATTTCCGTCTTTTTTTATTCCATGGCGCACGGATAATACAATTTTTATTTATTGCCCTCACACGGTTAATATATACTAACAATAATCAAATACTGACAAGACTATTTCCCGTGTGAGGACAGGACGAGACTGATATTACTGACATTTCAAAATATTGACCGAAACTGAACTGATGAGCTTTAAAATATATCTGATGCTGTCAATATTTACTGAGTGTGAGGTTACTATAGTCAATAAAAATTCGTGCAGTAATTAAACGATGCTCGTGGTGTGAACGTCTCATGCAACTGTTAAGAGTGACAGTGGTTCAGCTGCCCCCCAAAATGAGTGAGTCAGGATGTCACGACTGTCGCTATTAACCTTTTCATGATCCTGACAACTCTAGTATTTTATTTAAGTTAACGCCAGACGATTTAAGCAGGTGAGTCAGAGTCTGAGGGGTAAATGAGACGAATAAGAGTTAGGACATACTGTGTACTAACAATATTGACGGTAGGCATCACGCAGAGAGGGGAGGTACCATCATCGTCACCACCAATCTATGTTTATCTGTGTGTCTGTATCTCCACCAACATGCGGTGCTCTGCAGAGACTGTATGTAGGATGAGAAGTGCTTGTAAGTGTAATTGTTGTGTTGTAGTGGCTTTGGATGTGCGTGTAGTCTGTGAACCAAGTGTAATCGGCCAGCCTTAAATGCGACACTGGTTCAACCACAGCACCCCTTGTGTCCGTCAAAGTGGTAAGTGGCTCGGTGATCGCTTCCTAAAGTTTTTACAACTCTGGCGAGAGGCGAACCCGCGTCCACCAGCGAGCGAGAAGCACACTCTACCACAAAGGTACCTTAGTTTCTGTGGGTGGGTTAAAATTCTATTACGGTATATGGAGAAATGACTATATCAGTTTCTAAGGGGTGGGTCAAAGTTCCTAACAGTGTAGTGAAAATAAACGCAAATACATCAGACTGAAGAGAATAAACACAAATATATCAGACTGAAGAAAATAAACGCAAATACATCAGACTGAAGAGAATAAACGCAATAAACGCAAATACATCAGATTGAAGAAAATAAACGCAAATACATCATACTGAAGAGAATAAACGCAAATATATCAGACTGAAGAAAATAAACGCAAATTTGTGGACCAAAAAGACTGAGCATTCCCTTGCAGCTCATTTAGTGCCTTATCTAAATATACTTTTAGAAGTATGAGGTTTCCCTGATTAACAAAAATACAAAAAGTACAAATATTACCCTTTATTTCCACAGTACACAAAATGCGTAGCTTAAGTTTGTAGCAGTTGACCTTCTGTTTAACATATTTATACATAAAAAACATGCATTATCTCGTAATGTTGAATGTCACAGAGTTTACAAGCTTCCTTTACTAAATTCCAACATTTTATTAACCCACTCGATAAATTCTAACATTTTTTTTTTTTTTTACCAGCTCCCGTAACAAAATCCAACATCATTTTAATTTTTCTTTTCTTCCCTTAAATTCCAGCTTCACACTTACTAACCATCCCTAATAAAATCCAACACCACATTTATTTTACCAACCTGCCCTAACAAAATCCAACATCGTATTTATTTTACTAACCTCCCCTAACAAAATCCAACGTCGTATTTATTTTACTAACCTGCCCTAACAATATACACGATCAGCTCCTGAAAATGTGGATTAAAAAAAAAAAAATCGTCAAATTCAAATCCCTCAATCTCGACAACTTTCATTCTTGTATACTGCTGACTCCAATATCGATCCACCGCCATACGATAAATAACGATACAGTGAACAATAACTTTTGAAAATTAGTGATGTTGCCTTCGAATCCCGACAGACTTTTCAGAATTCTGTGTAAGAGTTTCGTAGTTCTTCGATCCAAAAAGTGGGACGATATTCTCGACCGCAGCTGTACATACAAAAATTTAAAAACCAAACGAGGCAACACACACACACACACGCACACACAGAGAACAGTAATTATGTTAACTACTCATACTGAAGACGCCACTAAAAGGTGTATTAAAAGAATATATATATATAAATGTTTTCATCCGTGCATACCTTCCTCCTCAACCCCCTCCCCTCCCCAGCCCCGCCATACCCCCACCCTCTTCGCAAAAATCCTACTTCTGCTTCTCATTATTTATTTATTTATTTTCTCCAGATAAGTACACGTGCTTTTGTCCATCTTAAGTTGTTATTCTGTGTGTGACTGCTTTGGATAACACGTGTGAAGGTGTTAGGAAGGCTAGGTGTAAGAAGACAAGTAATGGGTGATATTTTGGCTGGGCAGTTAGGGCAGGTGCTCGAAAAAGTCAAAGAAAATGTAAGAGAAGACAAAACGAAGAAAAAAAAGAAGAAGCAAAAGAAGATGAAAGGAAAAAACAAGAGGAAAGCGAAAAGGCGAAGAGAGGAGTAGAAGAAGAAGAAGAAGAAGAAGAAGAAGAAGAAATGAAAAAGAGGAAGACAAAGAAGAAAAAGAGGAAGACTTACACCCTTTTAACAACTTGGCCTAAATTTGCCGTCTCTTCACCCTGAATTATAGCAACAGATTGGCACTTAAACATGATGCTAGTCACGAAGAGGTGCTATGGCGAGGATGTAGAGCTGCAGTATTATCTGTTTCTGCCACTGAGCTACGTGAAATAATAATCAGTAAAGAGAAAAATCTGGGCCAAGTTAAGGTGAAAGGAGTATAGTTACTGAGAGAGAGAGAGAGAGAGAGAGAGAGAGAGAGAGAGAGAGAGAGAG
>JAGKTI010013508.1:0-17100 GCA_018397915.1 Birgus latro
TCACCACCATTATCATCATCAGCCTGTGACACACCACTACATGATAAGGACCCATCTCACCTTTCTCCACTCCATCCATTGGTGTTAGCTTGTTCTGTCCCATCTCGGAGGATCTGCGAGTATTATCTCTCATTTCTTGTTTTCCCTGTACCTCATCCTCTCACTCCATCTCTGGCCAGCCATTCGGTTACGCTGACTCTCCATCTGTTATCTGTTCTGTGAAAGACGTGACCTGAGGACTGCGTGTGGAGTGACCTGGAAATAAGTGACAAAATATAAGTGTTGCGTCATCCCAGCTACACCCTGTTCTCTCTAACTAGGCATACAATTGCAATCTCTTAAATGATGTGCCGTAACAAGGGGTTATCACTAGAATGGAGCTAGTCACGAAGAAGTGGTATGGAAATGATGCAGAGCTGTAATTTTGTCTAATTCTTTCACTGGACTACAAGAAACAAGCTGCAACAAGACGACTATCTCGGCCTAGGTAAAATGAAGGAACAACACCACAATATACGTGTGTGTGTGTGTGTGTGCGCGCGCGCGCGTGTGTGTGTGATTTACATACAATAATTTTTTTCATCACATTGTCCCTCTTAAATACTAATTGCACTCAATCAATTTACATTCAGGTCATTAACTGTACTATTAAGTGGACAACGACAAGGGGGCAGACAAACCTAGTCCACCAGTCTGATCGGCACGAGAATCTACAGGACGACACTCGCACTGCTACATCACTGGTGCTGAGACACCAACAATGAGGCGGTACAAGGCCTCCTCACTCCCTTACACTAACAGCCCCATTGTCTCATCAATATTACGTCTCTTAGCCTCACAGGTACTATTTCTTTGGCCCATGATACTTCCAGGCTGTCAGTGCGATATCTTTGTGTCCAAGTGTGGCTAAAAACAGCAAAAATCCAACACTTACCTCAGGGGAATAAGGCAACAGCAACACACACACACCCTCGTCTTTCCATTGTCCAGCGGCAACTAGCAAAAGCAGCCAAGTAGCGACATATACCAAGACGAGAAACTTGTCCAGCTACTTTTACAACCACTAGATGGTACCAGGGCCCTTTTATGGTAGGGGCAACTCTACTATTCTATTCCATGTGCTGCTTGGCGATAGCATTCAGTTGAGAGTGCGTCTGAGAGTGTCATTCTACTCTGAGAGTGTTAATGCTGTCTCTATTAACTCTCATGATCGTGCAGCTCTCATAATACATTCCAGCAGACACCACACGATTCTATTTACCTGAGTCAAAAGTGACTGAATATGAAAAAAGAAGACTGTTGTAGAGGATGCATCATTGCCGATAGCAATATCAACCAGGGCCGGATTGAATGGGGGGGAGGGGGCTACTGAGGCTACTGATTTGGGTTCCTCACAAGACAGAGTGAATACTGACTTAATATATCGCCTTTGCTTCATTTTCATTCCTCACTTGAGAGTTGCTAAAAAGGCTGGATGATTCAGATCACACCCTAAAAGGAGCTAGTTTATATCGGTAGATATCTATTTAAAATAAGCTTATAATATCAATTTAACTTTCAACAAACACTGACCAGAGACAGCCCTGTAGCTGAGGTAATTTTAGTCATTCATTTTTTCGATAAAAACAGCCAGATTTTTTGTAAATATTTTCCCATTACTAGTAGCCAGCAATTTGCCCACACTTCGCCCTAAAATACCCTTCGGGCCCCACCCATTTGGAACCCTTTAGGCCACTGGACCATCGGGCGTCATTTGGCTATACGGTTACCACCCAATGTTGTAAATGGTTTATGGGTTACATAAAACCATTTGGCCTGTCACTCAGTGTGGCATCATCTGAATGCAGCGCTACATGAGTAAATAGGCGTCCCAACCTACCACTGTCATTCTTCTGCATCTATCTATAGACAGACGCCTTAATCCAATAAGGGGTGGCTACAAACAAATCGCTTCCATATATCACCCTCTCCTCTGCCATCAGACTGCCCTTTCTCCAACTCGTACGCATGCATGCGCGCTGTTGGCGCCCAGTCCTTCCCGAAATCGCGCCCCAAAAAGCGCCCAAATCGTTATTTAGCCCAAGTACAATTGTGATTAAGAGTTCTCTGACACTGATTGCTATTTATTGCAATTTTATCCTGCCTTTGGATTTTTTACTGCTGCACCGTTAATCACCACAGCCTTCTTCCCATTCTACAGACTTATAAAATTCCGGAAAATCAGGTTGCCAGTACAGCACCAGCCATAATCACCACCCTGTACCACCCCAGCATCTACTGTATCCCTTTGCTGAGCTCTAACACCCTGTGCCACACCTGTCCAACTCAACTCTGATCCCACAATTACTAACGATACGAAGTTCTTTCCCCGTACCCCATCCCCCTTCCACTGATTACATTCGACTGTACTCTCTCTCTCTCATCCAGATTAAAGTCCACCATTGTCTCCACTGTCGGGCCCTGCTGCGGATGTCACTGACTGCACTGCGTAGTTGACCCTCGTCCAGTGTGGTGCGGTGAGGATCTGTCCCTTCTCCCCTTTAGGGCTAAGATGCGAATGAATGTGTATGAGTGGATGAATTAATTGGTAGTGTGTTGACCTGTCTCGGCTACCTCCCTTTTCTTGGGGGAAGCAGCCTAGGTATACTGTATAGTATAGATATAGATAGTCTTTATTCCTCGTTTCATTCCTGAGACATAATGCTAAGGCTTCCAGACATATTTCGCTCTTTGTTAAAGCTTTATATAACTCTATTTTCAATCCATCAGGTCCAGCCATCTTCTTACTTTTCATTTTCCTTATACAGTCTCTTACTGTGTTTCTATTTACTATTGGTTCCTTCATTGGTGTTATGTAGGTCTCTATTCTTGCTGTTGCATCTAGGTGCTCTCTTAATTCTATTGAGTGCCTTGTTCCTTCTATTTCAATACTCTTCTGTTGTCTGACTGTTTCTAAATATTATTCCCTTTTACTGTCTCCGTTCCATTCTTCTTCTATTCTGTTTTCGTGTTTACTATATACCGTAGTCCAGAACTTTAGCAGTTCCTCGACCATCTCCTCTTTTCCCCGTTTTCATTATACAGCTGGATGTCCTTTTTCACTTCCTCTACTTGTCTTAACTTGTCCAATCATTTTCCCACTCGCAACACTGACTCAGGTACTGTACTTGTGCTTGTTCAGCGTTGCCAAGTCCAAATTATCAAATACCACTAAACGCGCTCACAAGAATGATTAAACTGTTGTCATACATGTATAGCTCCAGAGAATGTATAGCAAATGGCTCTGATCACTGGAATATCGTTTAAACTGAAAAAATATTTATGTCGCTACATTTTACAAATTGTCACTAAATGGAAGTGAATATAGCTTGCGGGAAAAACGCTGAAAAACACGTTTGTTGCGATCGACTTTAAAGATGGAGTCACATTAGATGACGACAAATGCTGGAAGTTTGCTGTACTAGTATTTGACAAGAGTAGGGAAATGTAAGAAAGTGTAATTATTTAAGCCTTCCAAACCATATCAGTGTCAGATTTTGATTTAAAAGTAAACAGAGTTCAATATATACATTTCTACGCATTATTATTATTTTTTTTTAGTAGCAAGGTGGCGGCTAAATGGCTTCAAGAATAGGCCAACGCGTTGTTATTTCTTACTAGATAGTATAGAGAGAAATCAGACGGGAGGACGGGATTGTTGTGATATTGTATAGTTGTGTTGTGGGATACACTTGTTTCTGACAAATTGTGAAAATGGCTCTTATAATGAACTACCAGAGAGGCAAAGGTTGGCATATCATCATCTAAGAAAACAAGGTCGTTTTAATGCTAATCATGTTTATTTGTAGGCTTCATTCTGCTTTAGTAAACAGCTCGGTATATTTTCATTTTCTCCGGATATACTGGTGGATTATGTTGCCCATTTCCTATTACAGCTACAGACACAGGGAAATAGGTATTGAGAGAGGCAGCTCTCGAAAGTGTGGTAGTGGTGATCAGTTTATACACCTAGCAAAATAAAAGCAATTATATGGCCATCGTGCATTTCCATGGCATTTCATTAACTTCATTTATGTTGAAAACTATGACCTCTTCATCATTAATACTGTGGAAAAAGAGATTAATTTAGAATGTGGTGCTGGTCTTGAAGAAGTGCTGTGAGGAGCATGCAGGGCTGCAGTATGGTCATTTACTGCCTGTGTGCTGCAGGAAATCAAGTATGCTGTGAAAAGACAGAAATCACCACATAATTAAAATGAATGAAGTGGTTCATAATTTTTTGGTTTGTATCTCTTGTTACAACTCAGCATCCAGCATGGAGAAGTGGCAGTTTTAGGTCAAATGAAAATGGAGAGAATATAATGTGAATGTGAGGTAGCTACAGGATCATAAGGAATTTTTTTCTTTGTTACACCCATGTTTACTCACCTGATTGGTGAGTAAACATGGGTGCAACAACTTTTATTCTTTTATTGATGATTTTTAACATTTCGATCATTCTGAGACAATTTTGTTGCAGATGACTCTTATAAACAGGGCTGTTAAGTGAGATATGGAATAAAATCATCAACAAAGATCAACGTTTGTCACCTGAGGTGAGGTACAGAATAAAATCCAAATAAGTCAGCATAAATTAAAAACCTACCTGAATCAAACTTAACCTATCATAATCGAACTAAACTTAACCTGTCCAAACTGGGGAGGCAAAATCCCCCCAGACCCCTCAGTACTCCACCTTAACCTAACCTTGAAAACCACTCAGACCATGAAAAGTAGCTTACCTTAGAGAGGTGTAGTTTAGGCATCTTCAGCCACCTCAGCACTGCTTGGGATGGGCACTGTCACAGGGTGAAGGTCCCACATCCCAAATGGAGAAGTTACCTCCAGGACAATATTGAAACCTCCATAAAGATGTATTTGCAACAGAAATGCCACAGAGAAGACCCCCCTCCCCCTTTATCTGGGGATCTAAAGTCATAGAGGACACTGAAATAACCAACAGACATGGAAAATTAAACCAGTATAAAACTGTATAATGTCAGGTTGTAAGAGACAGTACAAGTTACAGTAAATTTTTACATGTTGCCTGTAACTGATGATTGTGGATATGAGACCTGTGTTTATTGTAATGGATTATGGTAGTACAGTATAGCTGTTGTTGTTGCTGCTGCTTAACCCCAGTCTGTCTGGCTGAGCAGACTTGTTAACTACAAGTAAGTAACTTTTTTTGTGGGGTCATCCTGCAACCACAGTACTGTATACAGTATAATATGCCATGTAGGGATCTGGCACCCCCTTGTGGTAGACAACACCTCACCAGGGTCCTTCCCACAATGAAGTGCAGGGAAGTATGGGGAGGTTTGACATCCAGGCAGACAATATAGCTGCAGCCAGGGTGCACAGCACCACCACATGTAGGCTTCCCTTCAGTGCCACCATCATCATGTTGAAGGGTTTAAGGGTGTATTATGTAATAGAAGTGTGCATTAAATAGCAAAACATAACTACAGTATTTGTGCAGTCATTATTTATTGGTGCTGTATTGTAAGCATGTTGTTATTTCAGGATAAAAACATCACCAAGAAGCTTTGACTGATTTCGCTTACACAGAACTGATAATCTTGGGAATACAATGAATGTAAGTAAACTGATATTTTTTTAATAGTGCAGTATATTTAGTGCTGTTAATGTACTTAATATGCTAATTGTTTGTCAGATGATTGGAAGATGGATGGATGGATTTAACTTTTCATCATGGAGCTGACTGATAGGCTGTACATACTGTATAGCAAATCATTTATGATCTTGGGCCTGATGGATCAGTGAATTAAAGCGCCATTTTACAAGTAGCGCCTACATTTTTGTCAAGTTAACATGTCTGAAGAAGCCCCAAAGTGGATGAAATGTTTCCCCCTAAGAAGATAATGGCCCTTCAACTTTCTAATGCAAGAGTTAATAGGTACTCCCAGTCCTTCATTTATGCAACAGGATAACTCTGGAACTCTCTTCCTTTGTCTGCATTTCTTTCTGCCTATGACCTCCAGTCTGTTAAGTGCAGTGTTTCCAGACATCTTAAAATGAACAGATCTTGAATTTTTTTTTTTTTTTTAAGGGAACAGTTTTGCTAGCTTCTAGCCTTTGGTTCCTTCTTCCTTGAAAAAAAAAAGTACTAAAATTAACCAATTTATGTCCAGTGGGTAACAGTAGTGTACTGTATTTATCTTGATCTGCAGCAGAACAAGTTCCAAGGCAAGATTCGTGAGACTTGCCGGTTCTGGAAGGAGAGGAGTTGCCGAAAGGGGAAGTACCATTGCCGATTCATCCATGGTTATGTGTGTACCAATGATGGCCATTGCTGGCAGGACAGCTGCAGCCGTATACACTTCAACCAGAACAAGCCACTAAACCCCAGAGACTTCCCACATGCCAGTCAGGTAAAGCCACAGCAACAATTACAGTAATCTTCCTGATATCCACACTAATGAAGCCAAGCCAATACAAATACAGTAAGTGGAATTTATGAATAATGCTGTATTAACCCCCTCAAAAAAAACATAAATGGCACATTAGCCCTCCAACTTATGCTAGCTTCGGAATTAAATATATTTATGAATAACATAAATACAGTATACAAGCTTTTGGACCAGATTATGAAGGTAATGGAGAGAGTTCTAGAAGGGATGATTAGAGAATGAGTGAATACTGACAAGATGCAGTTTGGGTTTGTGCCAGGCAAAGGGACCACTGATGCTATATTCATTGTTCTTCATATGGACAGTTGGTAGCACTGACATGAGTTGCCATTTGCTCCAGGTGACGAGCTTTTGAATGCGAGCATTGGGGGCATGGTGGCTCAGTGGTAGAGTGCCTGACTCAGACCGAAGTGTCGTGAGTTCGTGCCGCGCCCAGGTAAACTGCTCGCCAGGAGAGGTGGTGCTTTCCTGTCACCTAGCTGTTGTAGCAGCCGTGGCTCAGTGGGTTAGAGCGCTCTGACCGAAGGGTCGGAGGTTCAAGTCCACCCAAGGGTCATTGGTAGACATCAGGAAGGGCATCCAATCATAAAGTGCTACAGGCTCCAAAACCAAAGTCCTCTATTCAGGGGCAACGCCTTAGCCCTTAATGAAAAAAGGGGACACGGGACACGGCATAAAACTCAAAAAAAAAAAAAAAAAAGGGATCTGTACAATGTTTTTGTTTATTTGGAGAAGGCTTTTGACAGAGTCCCTAGGGAGGTGGTGAAGTGGGCAATGAGAAAGCTTGGGATCGGGAAGTGTGTGTGTGTTTTTTTTCCCCAATTCTGGGCATAGGCTTCACAGCCTGCTATCAAGGCCCAGCAGTCCTCCTACATACCATACACCTCCACATTTCACCACTTCGGTGCTAACACCCACTGTCCATATTGAATACATGCTAGGGCTATCTCATACAGGACTGGTGTATTGGTATTAGCGGGGGTATTTTTACGACATGTCAGCGGAACTTCTGGTAGATCAGTAAAGCCCGATTTAATGAAATTCAAATCCTTAAACTGTTCCCTGCCCCAGCGCGGATTTGAACCTGGGTCCGTCGGGACTGCAGGCCACCTCTCTACCGATTGAGCCACAGCCTTGGTTAGGGTGGTTATGGTTATGTATGTGGGTGGTCGCACCCAGGTAAAGGTGAATGGAGATTTGAGTGATGAGTTTTTCTTGAATGTTGGTGTGCCTCACGGGTCAGTCTTGAGCCCCTTGTTTATCATGGTACTTGAAGCCCTCTCATGTGACTTCAGAAATGGACTCCCATGGGAGATGTTGTATGCTGATGGTTTGGTTTTGGTTTTTGATTGCAGAGAATGAGAGGGAGGCAGAGGAAAGATTTAGGAAGTAGAGAGATAATATGGGACACAAGGGCTCAAGGGTAAATGCAGTTAAAAAAAGAGATGGTATCTAGGGCTGGTGGCAGTACTGTCAGAGAAGAGGGAGAGTGTCCATGTGCAACTTGCCACAAGGGCATGGGAAGTATATTCCATTTTGTGCAGTGTTTGTGATAAGTGGGTGCATAAGAGATGTAGTGGTAGACTGCAAGATAATGCTGATTTTATGTGTGCTGTGTGTCGGGGAGAGCATGTGATTTTTGTCAGACGTGGAAGGATTGATCATGCTGATGAGTTTCTTGAGTGTGTGGAAGAGTTTTGTAATTTGGGAGACATGTTATATGCTGGAGGTGAGGCTGGAGCTAGCTTTGTGGCTAGAATAAGTGGTTGGAAGAAGTTCAGGGAACTGTTGCCTCTCCTGACACTGAGAGGACTTTCCCTCCCTGCTAAGGAATCTTTGTATGCGGCATGTGTTAGGAGTTTAATGCATTAAATGCATTATGTAGTGAGACCTGGTCAGTCAAAGAAGAGGATGTTCGAAGGCTCGGACCTATAGAAATGACACTGATTAGGTGGGTGGGCAGTGCGTCCTTGAGTGTGAAGCATGGGTTGCTAGGTTTATGATGGAAGAGTTGAGAGGTAGGTTGAGACTAAAGTTTATTGGTGTAGTAATGAGATGTAGATTGAGATGGTTTGGGCATGTGGAGAGGATGGGGGATGATAATTGGGTGCAGAGTGTGAGAACTGTTAACATTAGGGGTAGGACTGCAAGAGATAGACCGAAAAAGACCTGGGATGAGGTCACTGAGTGTGACCTCAAGGATAACTAAGGGACTGAACAGGGAAGCTGCCAGCAATCGAGCAGCATGGAGAGCAGCCATTAGGTTACCAAGGCCGTTGCATGTAAACATGTTGGAGCCTTTAAGAACAAAACGAAATGAAACAAACAAATGAACATTAAATACTCTACAGTATTTGGACATACACCAGTGCAATTCAGACAAGTTTATTTGTTCCCATGTGGTAGTTGCAAAGAGAGAGTATTACATCTTCCTGACATGATAAGGATAATGCACTACAAATATTAGCAAGTTTACTGTTTATACATGTATGGAAATATTACCAGGAAGATAAAATAGTTAGATATCATGGGTTTGTTTTCATCTGACTGAGCTGGGACCATTTTTACACTTTTGATACTAAGCTGTGATTACACTGAATTTGACGAGCCTTATGCATGAGGTAGGTCTGAGTCTTCATCAATTACTAATCTGACTCATTTCATTTGGGAATGCATTTTAATCACTTCTCCCTCATTTCTTTCTTTCAGGATCCTATGCACCCCATCTTTGAGTGGAAAAAAGAGGTTGAGATGATGATGATGATGGTGATATTGGTGACAATGATGATGATGTATTTTTTTGTAGGACTTCCACAAGCCGTCATTTCATCCTCGGTTTCGTCGGAGCCATAGCGGGAGTCCATCAAGGTACTACAAGCCCTTCCATCATGGCCGCTCACCCCCACACCACCTCCCCTCCAGCCGTAGCCCACCCCACCTCCCGCTACGTGGTTACAGGTAGGCACATAATTAGCTCCCCGAATCTGGGAATGTCTTTTCAACAGTAGTTTGATGATGAATTTGGTAATACAAGTACTGTATATTTTTGCTACCTCAGGTATTGACTCTGACATGACTGAGTTGCCCCACTGCCTGGTTTGTTCCTCAGTTTCCTTCCTCCTTCCTGTAAAGAGGCTGGTGAGTTGCAGGAAGAGGGGCAGCCTCACCCTACTGTCCACCAGGGTCACATTTCAGTTGAGCCTGGGGTTGCAGCTGCTACTACAGTACTAAAATATATTCACCCATGGAAGGAACTGTATAAGTGAAGGAGTATTTGAAGGCTATATCTAGCCTCCAGTTCAAAGAGTCTCTCCAGCACTAAATTAAAACATCTGCTGTGTATTAGGAAGCCTCCTATGCCACACAGAACCTAACTGAATAAATACTGAAAAAAATTACACTAATGCAGCTATGATGCTATCATCCTTAAGCTTGGGGAAAAAAAAAAAAAAAAAAGTACTGTATTAAAGAACAGCCGAAAGTTAAAGAAAATCTAAAATAACATAGAATCACATTTTTAAGCTGTATGTAATTTTTGTATGTAAGTTCTTTGAAAGCAGTGATAAGGAACGGAAGTGAGCATGGAAGTAAAAATGTCACTGCATGACATTATTGTGATACTAACTCTAACTTATGGAAGTGAAGCTTGGACCTTGGAAGGACACAAGACAAGAGTGAGAGCAGTGGAAGTGAGTTATCTGAGAGGAGCATGTGGAGTTACATGGAGAGACAGACTGACAAATAAGGAAGTGAAGGAGCGCTGTGGTCTGGATGTGATAGAAAGCATTAGGAGAAATACGTTGAGATGGTTTGGCCATGTGGAGAGGATGGAGAGCAAGAGACTAATGAGGACAGCGTATGCGAGTGGGGGGGAGAGGGAGGGGGAAGCCGAGGATGAGATGGAGGGATGGAGTGGAGAGGTATATGAGTGAGGTGGGTGTGAGCTGGGAGCAAGGCAGTGAAGTGGCATTGGACAGGGCAACGTGGAGGCGATTTGTTTGTGGTCACCCCTTTTGGGACTGAGGCATCTAGCATTAGATAGGTAGATGTAATTTTTGGAGATTATGTAATGCTGAGTTTTCTGTAAAAATGAACCTTCTTACGAAGGATATTATTAATTTTTAGATTTTTTGAAGTAAAGTTCTTAGATAGACAGTTTTGTACATATAATATAGTTATTCATTAAAGTGAACCAACTAAAAAAATATATATATACCGTATATATTTCCTCCCCGCACAGCCCGGACTACCGTCACCTCAGCAAGAGCCTCAGCCCTCCCCTGAGGCGTTTTAGCCGAAGCCGCAGCACCTCACGCCGATTCAGCAGGAGTCGAAGTAGAATCAGGAGCCACAGCAGGAGCAGAAATCGGAGTAGGTCGTGGCACAGGAGTCGCAGTAGGAGTCGAAGCCCCTTCCACCATCGTCGTGGTAGAGGGCACAGTAGGATTCACAGGGAACACAGTAGGAGTAGGAGTAGAAGTGGGAGTTTAATCAGGTCAAGAGTTAATCGGAGCAGGAGTATCAGCTTAATTCGATCAAGAAATAACAGGAGTAGGAGTTTGAGTCTAATCCGATCAAGAAGTAAGAGCCCATTAGAACTCCTCTCCCGTGCCAGGAGTCCTTGCGGCAGTAAGGCTCCATGTAGTAGGAGTGGGAGCCGGAGTTCCAAGGAAGGCAGCAGGAAAAGCCAGCCTCGCAGCAGAAGCAGGAGCGCTGCCCGACAGGGAAGCAGCAGCGGTAGTTTTGCCTTGCATAAAAAGCGTCACAGCTCCTCCCTGTCCAGTAGTAGAAACAGCAGTCCCATAACACATCATCGGGATAATGCCAGCCCCCCTCCACACACTAGCAAAAATACTGGTACCTCTAAAGCACTTCTGAACCTGGAGAATTTATATACAGAGTTAGACAATGACGAACCATTGATATCCCATGAAAAGACGCAACAGTTTGACCAGGCGCAATCTATCGCAAAAGTTGAAGCTCAGTTGCCGTTCTTAAATTCAGAGACTCAGCAGCTAATAAAGGATGCCTTAAAATTCACAAAAGAGAACCAGAGCAAAAAGGAAAGAGAAGAGCAGCAGTCAGAGGATGAGGCTGAAGATAACCTTGGACTAGACTTGGAGGAGGTGGGGGAGGAAGTAGATGACATCTTTGCCAAGTCAGTGAGCCGGTGTGGGGAGGAAACAGCCGAGACTATGGTAGAGGAGAAAGAGGGCATGGAGGTGAAGATACAGAAAGAATTAGAAGCTGGAAGCAATCCTTCGCCACCCAAGATGCAGCCACCCATGAATTCCCCCAAACGGCCTCCACGACCCCTCGATTTGGGTTACCACACGGACTGGGAGCTCAGAAATGCCCTAGATGACCCCTCACACCCCTTGGGAAAAGAAATGCCAACTCCCATGGCCCCTCCACCCATGGCCATTGCCAGGGATACGGTGAAAGTGGGGAATACATCTCTCTGGACTCCTGCACTAGACCGCCGTGTGGCACAGGAGGCCAAGATGAAGAGTGCATATCAGGACAAGGGCAGCAGCTGGGAAGTGGAAACACCTTATGTTGGACGGTAAGCTTGTACAGTCAGCTATACTCTTTTCACTCTAATCTTAGCTTAAAATTGCTATCTCGTCATTTTGAATGGAGAGTTGTAACCATAGTTTAACACTATAGTATGATTCCAGCCATGAAAAAGTGCTATAGGAATTATGCAGAGCAATAGCATTATCTTTGCCCTGGTAGCCATGTGGTTAGAGTGTCCTAGTTGTAGTGGCAGCCTGGCACAGGTTTATTCTCCATTAGGTAACTGTAGGTGTATCAGCTATATAATGCCACCAAGGGAAATAGGTTGGTTTTACCCTTAAAGGTATTGAGTTATTATTTATTTATTTTTTTAATGGTTATTGATTTTTAACTGTGTTTTCAGGAAAGAAAAAATTGACACCCAAGAAGTTACTGGAGTGGCCAGAAAACCCATATCAGGAGTCTTATCCCATCCCTTGTCAAACCAGACAGTTGATTATAGCATGGGAAGTGAGAGGATGGCAGCTGAGGACCCTGCAGCACTACAAAAGGCTGCAGTGTACCCAGCTCCAGTCACTCGGCCATACCACGTTTTCAACCGGACCTCCAGACTTCCCATCTCACCAGCACCTGTGGCGAATCTTATTGAAGTAAAGAGTGAAGCAAGTAAGAGCAATGTTTCACCTTCTCCTGAGCCAATTCAGGAGCTTCCCAGAAAGATGACTGAGCAGCACAGTCCAAGAGCTGTGCCTGAAAGTCCAAAGAAATCTAAGGAGAAGCATCACAAGGAAAAGAAAAAGAAACGAAAGAAGGACTCGTCCGACTCCGACCGAAGTGAGTCTTCGGAAAGGGAACATGAGCAAAAGCAAGTGTTGGATAAAGATGCATTAAGTAAAGAAATCCAGAGTTTACATACCAAGAAAGAGTCACTTGTGAAGCGTGTGAATTTGCTGATAGAGCAGAAAAACATGATGAGTGAACAGCGGCACGATATAATAAGAAAACATAAGGGTAGTAGAGAGAATCTCAAGAGTATTTTGGAAGAAAACTCATTTCTTGTTAAGGAAATAGTTAAGCAGATCTCAAACATCAATAACATGGTTCAGAAGGTTGATGAAGAATTGGAGAACAAACAGGAAGAGATGAAACAAAAGCCTAAACCCGACAGGGAAAAGTGTAGGAAAACTCACTACAAGCAAGACCAGAGTGAAGGGGGCAAATTATCACCAGGAAAAGATGACAGAGCAAAGTCCCCAAGACGGAAGGATCCATCCCCTCATTATCCATATAACAAGCAGCAGCGTAAATATAGTGAGGACTCATATGCCTCTGAACAGTCTGGTAAACGTCTAAAACCCCCAACGCATATTGATGATAAAGCATCCAGTTCGCCCAGTGCTCAGAAGCTGCCTATACAGAAGACGTCAAGATCCCCTCCAAAGGCAAGGGATGAATGGAAGCCTTCAGGTGCAAAGGGGTCACAGCAAGAAAGGGCCAGGGAGGAGGAGGCTGAGGCAAAGATGCAGTACGCCCCACACGAGATGCAGCGGACCTACATGCGATACATTGACCAGGGCATGCACTGGTGTAAACTGTGTAGTTTGTTCTTTGAAACGGCACTTGAATATGTCAACCATCTTATGACACAAGCACATCTGGATAGAGTCAAGGTGGGTTGTATGTGTACTGTACATGTTTCTAACTCTTGTAAGGTTGTAAATATTTACAGCATTTTTTTTTACCTATCAGGTGGAGCCATGATGCAAGGGGTTTGAACGGTGAGTGAATGGGAATGTGGCTTACTCAACTGGGCAAACTTTAGTTAGGATTTTTTTTTTTTCCTGCCTCACCCCCCCCTTGAGGTGGAAGAGGAGGTCTGGATTATTATGAATAAAAGTTAATAGAGGGGATCTGTCCAGCTCTGTAATGCATGAGATAACTGATACTCTCAGTCCTTCAGATATGCAGCAAGTCAGCACTGAAACTGTCTTCTTCAGTCTGCATTTCCCTCTGCTTGTGACCCCCAATCTTTTAAGTGCAGTGTGTCTAGGCCTCTCAGAATGAACAGATCTTGAATTGAACTCTATTGTTTAGTATTTTTAGGGATAGAACAAGTATCTGTGTTTCTAGGCCCCCCCCCCTCCTTTTTTTCCCATTGAAAAAGTGGTGATGTGGTAACATGGTGGTGTGGTAGTGCAGTGATGGTGGTGTGGTGGCAGTATGGATGGTAGATCATAAAGGGTGAAACATCCCACTTGGTCAGAACTATCACTGAAAGATTGAAGAGTTGGAGTAAGTCATACACGTTCAGTAGTACATGAAAGCAGCCCAGGTTAACAAGGTGTCACTGTAATTTCAGAATGACCGAAAGTCATGGCTGGCTAAAGCTCCGAGAGAAGAAAAGGAAATACGACCTCCCAATGCCCAGCTGATAACAGTGCCACTACAAGGTGTGTGATAGGTGACATCACTCATATGTACCTTACTGTATATTCATTCATTCATTCATCATTCATCTTACTGTATATCAGATACTTAAATACTCTTAGTCTACTGCCTTTTTTAATATTCTTTTTTGCTATTAAGTCCTCAAGAAATGCAGAAAGTGGTCCATCAAAGTCCCATTGTTACCTATAGGGCATATTTGAAAGTGTTCCCCAATTGCTGGAGCTGATGGGAAGCCTACATGTGGTGGCATTTAACTTCAGTGGTGAAGCTAAGCAGCTTCTGTGTATTCCTAGGAGCCAATCAGTCAGTCAGTCAAGAAGGGGCAAATGCCACTGGGCGCATAGCCTCACTCACCCTTCACCTCCACCCACGTGGGTCCCTTTGTGCAACCCTCCAGGCAGCTACTCTTCCCCTTCTAAGTATCTGCCAAGAGGAGTGATCGACCTGCTCCAGCCATGAGATTCTTGCCCTTCCCCTTGGCCACGACCACCCTGGGTTAACTCGTTCAGAAATCACTCTGTGAGCAGGATCAGCCTCAGGAAAGCAAGCCACATCCCCACATAGTTGAAGTTGGCATTGGCGTATTATGTAGGTAATAGGTCTTGATTCAGTCTCACAGAGTAGTTGTTCGTTACACACCCGGTCACACCAGCGATATCCCATGATGCTGTGAAGACACTTAGTACCAATGGAGTTAATTTCCCTCCTCATGTCATTGTTTAGTGTCCATGTCTCACAGCCATAAAATAAGACAGGGAGCACCAGCACCTTGAAAATGCAAACTTTTGTCCTTCTACCCAAATAACAACAGAGCCAAATACCCATATTGAGTGATTCCATAACCCCATAGGCTGGACCAGTACAACGAGATCTCACTGTCTGACCTACCGTTGTTATGGACCAGACTACCAAGATAAGTGAATTTTTTCAAGACTTCTATATCATCACCAGATGCTTGGACAGACTGAACTAAACGCCTGGACCTTGGTCTTGGCCCAAGAGATCCCAATGGCTTCGCACTCTTGTGAAATTCCTCCAGGGCACTCAGTAATGTCTCCAGCGACACCTGAGAGCCAAACTCCTTCACATTTCCCTGCACCTCATCATGGAAAGGACCCTTGTCTGACCCTGGCATGGCACTATCAACCACAAGGGTTGCCAGATTCCTACATGGTGTCTGTACTGTACTGTAACTTTAGCACAGCCCCACAGAAGTAGTTGCTTACCTGTGTTCATTGGGTCTGCCTAGCCAAACAGATCAAGGTTAAGAAACAACAACAACAACAGTACCAGTTGTATGCAAAAAATTGTGATATTTTTTAATACCTCCCTGATTTAAATGAGGATTGGCCAAACACTTGCCTTTTGCAAAACTTATGATGTATAATGGGGATTGTTTGTATACAGTAATTCTGTGTTTGACACACATTCCTGAATGTGTGTTTCTTGGTAAAGCTCTTCAACTTTTCAGTGTTATGAAAGGCAAGGATTTTGTATGCAGATATAGCAGTATTCCTAATATATTTTTGCCAAATGTTTTGATTACTTTAGAAGTAAGAAAAGTGCACTTTTGCTAAACCATGACTAGCAAGTGCATTTGAACAGCGCTTTGTGTGTAACAACACTGTTTATAATATGCAATTTATTTATTTTTTCTCATTTCTCTTCTTATTTCTATATTAGGTTGTGTGTAGTATACATTTTAATGACTGTTTTGTGTTTCAGGTCTGGAATTCCTGCACTCACTGCCAGCATACTACTGCTCCCTGTGTGATGTGTTCATGAGGGACAAGGGAGAATCTGTGAGACACCCAGAATCCAAAGGTCACGTCTCCAATTATAAGGTGAGGGGCAGGTGGTGGTCCCATGGTTAGAGAAGTGGTACATTGTTGAAAGAATGCCACTTTGATGTTCATAGGCTGGGGCAGGGAGCAGTGTGATGAGGTAGATGGTGGTTAGCACATTAAAGTTGTATGGTATGTTGTTTGAAAGGACGTGGGTTCAGTCCCAGGTTGGTACAGGAAACAGTTTGATTATGGAATTTTGTTAAATAGACTTCAATAATGTCACAGGGCCCATTGACAAGTCATAACACCCCAGTTAATGCCATCACAGCAGTCCTGAGAGACAGATATACTATAGGGTATTCTCATCTTAAATATCAGGACCAACTTGCCTAGCCCCAGGCTTCTACACTCCTCACAGGAGCAGATGATGGATAAAATGGGATAATTTAATGGCAGGGCTATTTCACCTCAACACCAATAGTCACAGTTCAGAGGCCTCAAGCTCCCAAACTATTGCACGGATTCAGCTTCTGTTGGGCTTAGGGTTTAGAGGAATGCTAACCTAATAAGGTCATGTGAAGTTGTGATCTATTGTGCAAAAAAATGGCATTGGAGATGTGAAGTTGTTTACCAAAAATTTTTCAGCATTTATTGCATCAATAAAAACTGAAAAAAAGGCATTTTATTTAACCATTATTTACATGTTTCGGGTTAAAAGTGGTTCTGAACTGTTTGCATTGTTCTCTCTTACACTCACACACACACACACACACACACACACACACACACACACACACACACACACACACACACACACACACACACACACACACAACAAAACTTCCATGCACTTGTGCCATGGGAGTCCCCCC
>JAGKTI010013509.1:0-17769 GCA_018397915.1 Birgus latro
TAATCACTTCCACACGTTTGTCCTTGCTTGTGGTTACTTTAGGCATGATGAGAATGTGGTAGGTAACCAAATAACTGTGTTATTTGAGTCAAAACATGCCCTCGTGGTGCATCACACACAGAGACAATCCTCCTCCTGTGGCTGTCCAAACATTACTGAGCCTGCTCCTGTGGTGCCAAACCTATCAAGCAGGGTTGCCAGCTCCTGTTGAAAAAGCGTCAGCTCATTTCGCATCACAGGGGAGGGTAGTATTGACCCTACTTCACTTAACGCAAAAAAAAATGACGTCGGCCCTTTAGCGTCAATACTTTCCGCGCCTACTGTATATGAGAATTTGCTCGCCTTCTAACGTTTCGTAAGGGAGACGTTTGTCAGACCCGTAAATGATGAAATGAGGTGTATCTCCTATGGATTTATTAATTGCACAATTGAGTGACGCTTCAACTCTTTGTATCCAGTCATCCCAGTTTGCATAATTGTCACTGAGGATGTGCCGTAGTACATCTAATATTTTCTTATTCTGCCTTTCCACCAATCCATTGGAAGCTGGATGGTAGGCCAAGATATTAACCTTCTTCATATTGTATTGTTTACAAATTTCCTGCAAAATTTCAGAGTTAATTTTACCACCATTGTTGCTTATTAGCACCTTCGGTGTGGTGAACCTACAGATAACACTGTCAATGAATACCCATGCGACTGTTTCTGCTGTTTTATCCTTAATAGGAACCAAGATCACATATCGTCAGAAATGATCAGTAGCAACAAATAGATATTGATTGTGATTGGTAGTTAAGGGTAATTTAAGTAAATCAACCGCGACAACGTCCCATGGTTGGTTAGGGACTGGGTATTTACCTAACGGTGCAGGTGATATCGTGTAACCTTTATGTTTCGCGCATGACTCACATTTGTCTACGTGAGTATGTATGTCTTTGCATAACGTTGGCCAGTAATATGACATCCGGGCCTGTCTGACTGTCCTGTCCTTGCCAGGATGTCCTGCACGTGGACTATCGTGTACTGTCCTTAAAATGTGTGGTATAATTGTACTAGGAGTAACTAACTCCCTAAAAATTTTTCTATGGTTTGGTTGTCCTGGATTTACCCTATATAAAGCATTGTTTACCATTGTGAATTGTTCAAGTGGTACCTGTGACTTGGGTAATGGCATATCATCACCTGACTCGAGGTGATATATTACTTTGGACCATACTGGGTCCTGTCTTTGTGCCTGTGAGATTTCTTGAATTGTGGGGATCGATTCATCTTTGTTGGGGAGTGATTCTCGTGGACTTATTGTAGCGACGTTGGCTAATGGGTTACGTGATAAGACATCTGCTGCTACGTTCACTTTGCCTTTTATGTAGTGAATATTTACATTATAATTCTGGATTTTACATTTCCATCGTGCTCTCCTCCCAGAGAGGAGTTTTTCTTGGAACATGCCCACAAGAGGCTTGTGATCTGTGTATAGATGAATTTCATATCTGTACACGAGGTCACGGAATTTCTGTAGAGCAAATATTACTGCTAGGGCTTCCAAGTCTGTTACACAGTAATTTTTCTCTGCTCCTTTCATTTGCCTACTGGCAAAAGCAATGGGTTGGTATTTACCACGTTTATCCTCTTGCATCAATACAGCACCTAAACCTTTGAGAGAAGCATCTGTGCAAATTATGAACGGCTTTGTGAAGTTAGGATAAGCCAAGCAAGGTTCACCTGTAAGTTTATCTTTTAATTCATTAAATGCATTTTTTTGTTCCTCTCCCCACTGAAATACCACTTGTTTTTTCAGCAGGAGAAATAATGGTTGGGCTATGTGACAGAAGTGTTGTATAAATGCCCTATAATATCCGGCGAGCCCTAAAAATTGTCTTACTTCATCCACATTTGTGGGTTCTGGGAAATTTCTTACTTCTTTTATTTTGTCCTGAGAGGTGTGGATCCCCTTTGCATCTAGTCTATGGCCTAAGAATTTTATTTCCTTTAAGCAAAATTTACATTTAGACAGCTTAATTTTTAAACCTGCACTGGCTAACTTGTGTAGTAGCTGATCTAACTTCTGTAGATGTTCTGCTAGCGTGGGTGTTGCAATTATGATGTCGTCCAGGTAGACAAATATACTGTCGCCTAATATTCCAGCCAATACGCTATTCATCAATTGCTGGAATGTGCCAGGAGCCATCATCAATCCCATCGGCATTCTCTTATACTGATAATGGCCACTATCAGTAGAGAAAGCAGTGTACTTGCAGGATTCTTCATCTAATCCTATCTGATAATAGCCGCTTAATAAATCGATTGTAGAAAAGACTATATTTTCTGGTCCAATGTTGTGCAGGACGTCACTTAACAATGGCATGGGAAAATGGTCGGGAATGGTTACCTGATTTAAGTTTGCGATAATCAACAACTGCCCTCATCTCACCGTTTTGTTTAGGCGCAAAGAAAAGTGGTGCGTTCCATGGGGATACTGAAGGTTCAATGATGTCCAAACTTAACATTTCATCGACATATTGCTTTGCTAGTGCACGTTGCGAGTGAGCAATTCTATATGCTGGTACATAAATCGGTTTTGTCTCGTGTTTTACGTTAATATGGTGTTTGATTAGATTTGTACAACCTAAGTTTTCACCAGGTAATGCAACTGCTTGTCGATGTTTTTCCAGGACGTCTAGTAAATCGTTTGTCACGTCAGAATTATCTGAGCAAACCAAATGCTCCTTTATGCACTCTCTGTCTGTCGAGTTTACTCTACTGGACGTTCCCCCTACTGTCACTTCTCGTATAGGGGCTGGGCATATCTCTAACCTACAAATACAGGTTCCTTTCTTGATCCTCACATCTCCATTCATGGTGTTAGCTAAAATGACATTAGTTTCACCATTTTTATTCATCCAACACAGAGCACTTTTAATTAAAAGGCCATTTATTCTAACCGTCTCTTCTAATGCAATGACATTACAATTTCTAAGCTGACTTTTGATCGTGATTTTCGTGAATGATTTTGGTGGTAGAATTACATCATAATTAATGCTTGCTGGGTAAATAAGCGAGTCACGATTGGTTTGTGGTTGTGTGAGCGAGTCCTCGCGTCCATTTTCTTTGAGTCGTTGTACGTCGGACTCATCTATTTGGTTTTGTGTGTAATCGTTCTTGTGACGCTAGTTTTCCTATAACTGCTGGTTGTATTATCAGGAGATGAAATTTCCTCAATGAATTCGCTGTCATAATGAATTCCATTAAAATGTGGCATCAGTATTATATTTTCTTTCCTCATCGTGTTTAATCCAACTAAACCACTTCCTCTGATTGATAATTTTTCTAATACATAAAAGGTGGTAGTGAATGATTTTGTGGTCTCTGTGAACTTCATGTTTAACTCAATCATACCAATAACTGGTATTTCTTTACCATCCACTGTGTGTAAATGTAAGTCTGAGTTTTCCAGAAATGTCACTTTTCTTCTCTTTCTAAAAATTCTTTCTAACTCATCTTGTGTTATTAAGTTCACTGGTGAGCCTGAATCCAAAAATAATGAAATCTCTTCCTCCTCACATACAGCAGAGACCAAAATGCTTTCGTTTCCAAAGAGACTTCCTATGTTGACTGTTTGTTTTATGTGTCGTCGTCTTTTGTGCTGGTACGACCTTACCCCGACCTATGGACGGATATCAATCTTTCTACTGTTTTACATTCTGACGTCCAGTGACCTACACACCTATGGTGTCTGCAATATGCTTCGAACCCTTTTGCTTTTTCCCTATCCTCCTTTGTTCTGATATAACATTCAGCTTTTGTGTTCCTAGGTTTTGCGTAATAGTAACGTGTGTTAAAATGTGTAAAAGAGTTAGAGAGAGAAAGTGACATTACTCCACCTTCTTCTGACAGAATATTGGCCATGGTGAGAGGGATGGAGATCCAGACCTTGCCAGTGGTACTGCCTCAGCCAGTGAAGTGCCTCCCCAGCCTACACCTGGACCTGAGCCCATCACCTCACATCTGGAGTTTAGACCTATGATTCTAGACCCTCCCTCACCTAAAATCCGCAGGTGTGTGTTATAGCTTATAAAATTCTCTCTCCACCTGGATCTGTGTTATTATACATTATATTTGGACCGTATGTATGTTACTGTGCATTTGTTTACACTGTCAATAATTTCATCATTGTTACTGTATAATATTCTTATCATTGTCATATCCATCATTATAATCTTTTATAACTTTGTTATGGCTATTTTTATTTTCATCCATCTATCATCCAATCCTACATTGCCCCATGAGGAGCGTAGGAGCCCGGGGCTAGGCAAGTTGGTCCTGACATTTAAGATGAAAGTGACCAGCCTCACTCATCCCTGAGTTTCATTATCATCATTATTCTCACTAACCTTGTCACCATCATCATCAGTGTTGTCATAGTTGTCATCATCATCATCATCATCATCATAATTGTAGTTGTTGCTCAGAGAAGCTATTGTCAGAAAACCTAGTTAGATGGATTGCACTGTCATTCATTCATTGTTGAAGCCATCAGAATTCTCAGCTCCTTCCCACAGGCAAAAGCCATCAACATTTTGTAAAATCCATCAGTTCTTCTGGAATTGGTTGTTATCATTATATCTTAATCGTTTAGCTGTACTTATCCTTAACCCTTTCAATCTGATTATGTCATTTTTAGAAATTTTCCCCTTCTTTATGAACTGGAGGAGTTAGATACAGCTTTCATTGACCTCTTCACACCAAGAGCTCTCCTTTAAGGTAAAAAAAAAAAGAAAATGTTTGTTGGTGGCATTAAAATGAGAAATACATCATCTGACTGAAGAGGTGGTAGGGTACCCATATCTGTATATCATTAGAAGTAGGAGGGGGGGGGGATTTCTTGACCCTCTCTCTCTCTCTCTTTTTTTTTTTTTTTTTTTTTTTCATATTATGAAATGTGCTGGGAATTCATGGATAAGTTTATCACCATATTCAATCCATTCAGCCTATGTAAATGTTGGCACTAACCCAGAATACAGTTCACAAACAATCCACAATGCCCACAATCCAGTGCAGACCACACCACAACACACATAACTCACCTTATGCACCTCAGTATCACAGCACAGACAGTTCTATAAAATAAAAGATTTTAAGGAGCACCTGGTTGAAGTGGCTGATTTCCTGCTGTCCACTGGTTTCATGTCCAGATAAGCCTGGGGTTGCAATAATACCAATATCCCAGTCCTGTTAACTTATTCCCCCCCTCCCCACCCCCCCAAAAAAAAGTGTTTTGGTGGGCCACCATATTCTGTATATTTAAGGATAGATGGTTACCATACTGTACTTACTAGTACTTAATTCTCTTCTTCTAAACAGGTGGAGTGAAGAGGTATCAGCTGTAGTGCCTGATGGGCATGGAGTGATGCATGGAGGTTGGACCCTGGGAGGAGGGCTCACCCAGTCACCTGCCAGAGAATCTGGCTACATCACATCAGACTCCATCCTGCATTCACCCCTACCAGAGCTTCCCTCCCCCTATTCAACCTCAGGCACCAACTGTGTAAGCCCCCTCTTCCCTAGAAATGAGGACTTGGTGCGAGTAATGGATCAGACTGACACTCACTGTCCTGAAAGGAAGCATAGCTCAGGGTACAAGGCCCTTCCCCTACCAAACTTTGATCCTCAGAGAAGTGATCGATTTGAAATGGCAGATGCAGGGACTATCTCAAGTTCCCTGGAAACAGTTGACTCAGAAGAATTATCATCAGACACAGAACACACCTATAGCCCCAGACCTGGTAATGGTTTTGTTGAAATTACATCAGAACCAAATCATAACCACAGTGTCCGACCAGGTACCGGATATGTTGCAGTACAGATGGAAATAAACCATAGCCATAATGACATACCCAGTGTAGGGTATGTGGGAGTAGCATCAGAAACAGAACACACCCATAGTACTGGACCAGGAACAGGACATGGAATATTATCAGGAACAGAACAAACCCACATTGCCAGACCTAGTGTAGGTTATGTTGGAATATCAGAAATAGAACTCACCCAGGTCCCCAGACCTAATGGAGAAACACCAGAAACAGAACAAACCCACACTGCCAGGCCTAGTGTAGGATATGTTGGAATATCAGAAATGGAACTCACCCAAGACCCCAAACCTAAAGGAGCAGCACAAGAAACAGAAGACAACCACGCTGCCAAACCTAGTGTAGGATATGTTGGAAGAGCATCAGAAATGGGACACACCCAGAACCCCAGGCCTAGTGGAATGACACCAGAAATAGAACACAACCACACTGCCAGACTGAGTGTAGGATATGTTGGACTATTATCAGCAACAGAGCAGAGCCATAATGTTTCAGCTCAGTCACCTGTCATCAGAGCACAGGTGAACAGTAATTATGTGCAACTAGGGGAGGCAATAACTAGTGCACAACCTTTTAAAATGTGTTCACCACAACCCCCTGAGGAAACAAGTAGAGATGGATATGTTGGTCTGGACTATTTTAATAACATGAAAGGTATTCTCCCTCGTACCCTGACTCAGGATTCATTGATCTCACAGGGTGGACAAGAAGAGGATACAGAAAACCACCCAGAGAATGGTAACCAAGGCTACATATCTATCCCCATGATGAGTCTAAAAATTGGTCCCTCTGTTGTAACTGAGAAAAAAGAACTCAAGGTACAAGGAAGGGAATATCTCTCAAGTCGACGCTTATCTGTCCCTGATCTTGGCTATGTTGCCATCCAGAATTCTGATGAGACAGATCAGTTAATGTATCTAGTGAGAGTGAAGACAGTGTAGTGGAGGATGACAGTCATGATGGTCTTGTTATTGAGGAGAACAAAATCCTTAATCTGCCTGGCATTGGAAAGTTTCAGGTAACTTCCTCTGGTTATGTTATTCCTCAGTGGTTTGGTTATCAGATGGTGAATCCTACTGATGTGAGTGACTGTTCTGATTCTGGAAGTGATGAAAATTCTGATGATCTAGATTCTGATTCCTCCCCACATCAGACACAGTTACGGTTACCTGAAATAGATATGCCTGGTTATACCTCTCATCAGATTTCACCCCAGCTTGCTGAACATAACAAAACTTTGGACATACCTCATCCAACACCCTCTGAGAGATACGAGTTGGGTGATTTCAGCTATGTGCCACATCCATGTGCATCCCAGGGAAGTGTAGTACACATGAAAAACAGTGTTTTTCAGCCATCATCTAATAAAAATGCAGAGATAACTCTTAACCATCTTCCTCACCAAGTACAGTCCCAGGTACCCGAATCTGGCAGATCTGACTACATCTCTCTGCTGGGAGTATCCCAAGCAGCTAATTTCAACAAGACTGAGTATATCTCAGCCTCTGTTCCATTCCAGTTAGCCAATATAGAGCCCCAGTTGGAAGAGTTAGAATCCCCAAATTATGAATGTGACAGTGTTGACTCCATCTTCTCCCAAGATGAGCCTCAAATGCTTGAGTCTGATATTTCTGCTTTTATCCCACAACTGCCACAACATAAGGTTACTGAAGGCAACAAAACTGACTTAATGCCACATTCAATGTATTCCCAGGGGATTGTGCTACCATCGCAAGTAGCAAAGTTACCAGGATTGCAGTCTAATAAGCCTGAGTTTGTTAGGCCTTCTCACATCTTGCATCCAGCACAGCTGGTGTCTCAGAATGGCAAAACTGACTACACCCTACATTTGGTACAGTCCCAGGGAGTTGATTCACCATTCCAAGTAGCAGAGTTACCAGGATTGCTGTCTGACATGCCTGAGTACCCACTACATCAGGTAGCCAGTAGTGACAAGACTGACTGTTCCCCACAATCAGTACAGTCTCAGAGGGTTGACTTACCATCCCAAATAGCGGAGTTACCAGGATTGCTGTATAATATGCCCAAGTGTAGTAAATCTGGTCATGTGTCACACACATCACAACCTCAAGGAGCTGAAGGTGGCAAGGCTGGCTACACCCCACATCCAGTGCACCCAGTACAGTCCCAGGAGATCAAGAGTAACAGAAGTGAGTGTTGTGTGAAACCAGGTATTAGTTTAGCAGCTCATTTACCATCCCATGCACCTGGGTTGCACTCCCAGGTGGGTGACAGTGGAAATTCAGCTTATGTTGCCAGCGTAGCACAACCCCACAGGATTGAGTTGCCATACCTGGTGACTGATATAAGTGAGACTGATTACATAGACCACCCATTACAACCCAAGTTAAGTAAGGGTATGACTGGTATAAGCAAGACTGAATATATTGCCCACCCACCACAGTCCAAGATGGGAGAGAGAGTGAATGACATAAACAGGACGGAATACATTGCCTATTCATCAGAGTCCAAAATGAGTGAAGGTGTCAGTGATAAAAACAAGACTGGAAACATTGCTCATGCAGTGCAGTCAAAGTTACGTGAGAGTGAAGAGGCTGCTTTCAACTTGCACCCAGCTGAGTCAAAAATGCAGATATCTGAAATTTTACCTCCCTTGTCTAAGTTACCAAACAAGAAAGATGTGTTACAATCCCTGGAGGCTGAGCTACCATCCATTATGGCCAAGTTATTCTCCCAGATGAAGGAATTACCATTGCAGACAATTGATTCTGGCAATTCTGATTACCTCCCAGCCCCATTTGACCTGCAGCTACTTGAATCATCATCATCTCAGGTATCTGTATCCCAGTCAGCTTTATCGTCATCCCAGTCAGCTTTATCATCTTCCCAGTCAGCTTTATTACCATCCCAGTCAGCTGTATTACCATCACAGTCAGCTGTGTCACCATCCCAGTCAGCTGTGTTACCATTCCAGTCCCAATCAGCCATATTACCATCTCATTCAGCTGTATTACCGTCCCAGTCAGCTATATTACCATCCCAGTCAGCTGTAATATTATCCCAGTCAGCTGTATTACCATCCCAGTCACCTGCATTACCTTCCCTGTCAGCTGTATTACCATCCCAGTCAGTTCAGTTACCATCCCAGTCAGTTCAGTTACCATCCCAGTCAGTTCAGTTACCATCACAGGTAGTTCAGTTACCAGCTCAGTTGGCTGTGTTACCTTCCCAGTCAGCTGTATTACCATCTGAGTCAGCTGTATTACCATCTGAGTCAGCTGTATTACCATCCGAGTCAGCTGTATTACTATCCCAATCAGTTCATTTACCTTCCCAGTCAGTTCAGTTACCATCCCAGTCAGCTGTATTACCATCCCAGTCAGTCCAGTTACAATCCCAGTCAGCTGTATTACCATCCCAGTCAGTTCAATTACCATTCCAGTCAGCTTTATTATCATTCCACTCCCAGTCAGCTGTATCATTATCCCAGTCTGAGTCAGCTGTATCACCCTCCCACTCAGCAGTATTACCAACCCAGTCAGATCTCTTACCATCCCCATCAGCTCTATTGCCATCCAGGTCCCAGTTGGCAGAATTACCATCCAAGGTGACTAAACATGGACAATCCAGTCAGAATTCATACCCGACCTCGTCTCAAATGGGTAAATGTGTCCAGTCGGATCAGAATACATGTTTAGTATCATCCAAGATGGCAGAGTGGGAGAAGGAACTCATGGCTGACTCAGTGGACAAGGACTTAATATCTTTTGTCAAGACATTAGCACCGAAGTCGAAACAGCCAGCTAGGAATGATCTTGTGAGCATGCAAGACTTCATACCAAACTCCCATATGTCATCTGTTGGGCAGATGGGCATTCAGAATACACATGATGCTAGAAATAATGAGAGAGACAACAAAAATGATAGAGAGCTGCAGGACAGTGGAAGAAAAAATGGTATCCCAACAGGCTACAGCAGAGCTGGGGATATCATTAAGAAATTTTCCACTTCAGTAACCAGAGAAACTAAACAGTGATGAGTGAGTACATCATCATCATCATCATCATTATATTCATTAGCATCATCATCATCTAAGCCTGTTCCTATGTATATAATTAGGGTGAGTAAGTTCTAGAAACAGGAAAAAAGGAAAACAAAAGGTAGAGGATCATCAAAGTGCTTAGCAAAAAGTCATATCTCAGTTTGTGCACCATTCAGGTTTTCAAAATTTGCAATGATATTTTCCCATTACGTGTTATTCATCCTCACAGGCCTTTTAGTTATCAGTAATATGAACAGCAAATTTATTCTCAGCATATTGTCTCAGACATGGCCACTTCATTGTGAAATACCTTTTGGTGAGGTTAGGTGTCCTGTGAATGGGCAATGAATATCTTTGTGTTTATTTATAAAAATGTCATAGGAGTAGGGCTGTGGTATAAGTAGCGTTAATATTTGTATGTTTGTCCTTTTTACAATGCTTATTTTTGTGATACAGTATTTGCTCAGAACTGTGAGAGTACAGCATGTTTTCTTAATCACTTTTGCTTGTTTTTCATTAGCATGTTATTATAATTTCATTACATAGCTTGAGATGGAAAGGATGGTTATGATAAACTGTGCATGCTTTTCCTATATCTGTATTGTTATACTATCTTCCATCATGTGCATGCTTGTCTTGTGATGTAGATAATTCCTTGTCAGTGTGACAGTAACATGGAGAGTAGACCAGCATACTCTCCCAAACATTTCCTCTAACTATCTTATGCACTACACTACATGCGCTTTACATATCACACAACGTATCCCACTACGTTACAGGGGTTGACGCCAGCAAGGGCATGCGGCCAGAAAACTTTGCCCCCGCTACTTAGTGGTGGACTTTTGGGGGGAGGCGTGACGGGGGTTCCGCCGGCATAGATCATGGATCCGGGGCGAGATGGGGCCCGAACCTGTGCTAGAGGGTACAGGGCATTGCCGCTTCCGCTCAATAGAGAGGGGCCCGAACCTGGGAGTAGCGCCCCAGGAGGCTGCCCTATCAGTGGGTGTATAATGGCGGGGCAGTTGCAGTGCCAAGGTGCGCTCGGAGGGTGTCCCTGCAGCTGTCCTGGCAGGGTGCCTCGAGGCCACTACCACAGCCACTGGTAAGCTGGTGGGCTAGGGGTCCCAGATCCATTGCCTGGACCTAGGACTGTGCAATGGGTCAGGCCTTTGGAATGTTTACCCCCCTTTATCTTACCGACTATGACTTACAAGTATGAGAATCAAAGCAAGCCTGAGGACAGCAAATCACCCAGGGGGTTTAGGGTGGGTTCGTGGAATGTGGGAAGTTTGAGGGGAAGAGCGGGGGAAGTCGTTGAGGCATTCAGTAGGAGGTGGGTGGATGTGGCATGTTTGCAGGAAGTCCGATACAGGGGATGGATCACCCAGAAAGACTGTTGGGAAGGATTGCCACTATAAGTTGTTTTGGCAGGGGGGAACTGACGGATATGGGGGTGTGGGTGTGTTGGTTGTGGAGAAATGGGTGGAATATGAATGTTATGAGAGTAAGTGATAGGATATTAGTAGTGAAAATTTTGATTGGTAGGAAAATGATTTCACTTATATCGGCATATGCCCCACAGGTAGGATTGGATGACGCAGAGAAGGATAGATTTTGGGATGATTTAATACTTGTAGTAAGTGGTATGGGCGATGATGAGGTAGTGGTTCTGGGAGGGGATTTAAATGGTCATGTGGGTGAAGGAGTCCATGGAGGATGTGCATATGGTGTGAAGAATGCGAAAGGGGAAAGAATACTCGAGTTTGGGGAGGCTAGGGACATGATTGTGTGCAACACACATTTTAAAAAAAGAATGAGTCGGTTGATTACGTACGAGTCCAGGGGAAATAGTAGTCAGATAGATTATTTTCTGGTCAGGAGGGTTGATAGGAGGTTAGCGAGGGATGTTAAAGTTATAGGAAGCAAGGAGTGTGTGCAGCAGCACAAACTGTTGATTTGTAACTTGGTGCTTAAGGAATGAGTGATGAGAAGGAGGACATATGTACCTAGGAGGAAAATATGGAAGCTGGGAAACCAATCAGTAAGGGATGCCTTTTATAGTGAGATGAGGAGAGTGGAGGCTGAATAGGAAGCCGTAGATAGAGGCGTTAATGAACAGTATAGAGCCCTTAAGAACAACCTCTTGAGAGTTACCGATGTAATATGCGGTTGGACCAGAGGCCCACCAAGACATAAAGTAACTTAGTGGTGGGATGAGGGTGTAGAAGCCGCAGTTAAGGAGAAAAGGAGGCTTTTCTGGGAATGGAAGAAGGGTGGTAACAGGGAGGAGTACTTGGCTGCCAAGTGCAAGGCTAGAAGAGAGGTATACAGGGTGAAGTCTGAGTCACAGAGACTTTTACTTGATAATCTAAATCATGGAGAAGGGAAAAATATGATTTTTAGGGTGGCAAATCAGGTGAAGAGGGATAATCGGGACATTGTAGGTGAGCAGTGTGTGAAGAATGATGAATGAAGGGTAGTGGTGAACAGTGGGGATATTAAAGATGCATGGAGAGAGCATTATAGCCGGTTGTTGAATGAGGAGTTTGATTGGGATAGGGAAGGTTTGGAGCCAACAGATCCAGTGTTTGGCCCTTGGCCTTTGATTGACGCTGCTACTGTGAGTGAGGCAATAGGCAGGATGCAGGTAGGGAAGGTGGCAGGTGTGTCTGGGTTGACTGCTGAAATGTTGAAGTCGTCTGGAGATACTGGGGTGAGGTTAGTCACTGACCTGATGAACATAATTATATATGAGTGTGTTGTCCCAGATGATTGGCTGAAGAGTGTAATTGTAAATGTGTACAAAGGGAAGAGTGATGCCATGGAAATGGGAAATTACAGAGCTTTTAGATCAGATAATGAAAGTAATGGAGAGAGTTCTAGAAGGTATGATTAGAGAAAGAGTGAATATCGATGAGATGCAGTTTGGGTTTATGCCAGGCAGGGGGACCACTGATGCCATATTCATTGTTAGACAGCTTCAGGAAAAATATATTGGAAAGAAAAGGGAATTGTATTTTGTTTTTGTTGATTTGGAAAAGGCCTTTAACAGAGTCCCTAGAGAGGTGGTGAAGTGGGCAATGAGAAAGCTAGGGTTGGAAGAGTGGCTGGTTAGGGTGGTTATGGCCATGTACGTGGGTGCTCGCACCCAGGTAAGAGTGAATGAAGTTTTGAGTGATGAGTTTTCTGTGAATGTTGGTGTGCATCAGGGGTCAATTTTGAGTCCCTTGTTGTTTATCGTGGTGCTTGAAGCCCTCTCACGTGATGTCAGAGATGGACTCCCATGGGAGATGTTGTATGCTGATGATTTGGTGTTGATTGCAGAGAATGAAAAGGAGGTAGGGGAAAGATTTAAGAAGTGGAGAGATGGTATGGGGTGCAAGGGCTTAAGGGTAAGTGCAGATAAAACAAAAGTGATGATGTCTAGGGTTGGTGGTGGTACAATCAGAGGAGAGGGAGAGTGGCCATGTGCAGTTTGCCACAAGGGTGTGGGAAGTAATTCCATCTTGTGTAGTGTTTGTGATTAATGGGTGCACAAGAGATGTAGTGGTATTAGAGGTAGACTGCGAGATAATGCTGATTTCATGTGTGCGGCGTGTCGGGGAGAGCAGGTGGAGATTGTTAGGCATGAGAGGGTTGAACTTGCTGGTGAGTCTCTTGAGTGTGTGGAGGAGTTTTGTTATTTGGAAGACATGTTATGTGCCGGAGGTGGGGCTGGAGTTAACTCAGTTGCTAGGGTGAGAAGTGGTTGGAAGAAGTTCAGGGAGCTGTTGCCTCTCCTGACATTGAGAGGACTCTCCATACGTGCTAAGGGGTCTTTGTATGCAGCATGTGTTTGGAGTGTAATGCTGTATGGTAGTGAGACCTGGGCAGTAAAGGAAGAGGATATTCGCAGGTTTAAACGTACAGAAATGACAATGATTAGGTGGATGTGCAGTGCGTCCCTGCATGCAAGGCCTGGGGGGGCTGGGTTTACGATGGAAGAGTTGAGAGGTAGGATGGGTCTGGAGTGTATTGGTGTTGTGATGAGGAGAGGTAGGCTGAGGTGGTTTGGACATGTGGAGAGGATGGGGGATGATAATTGGGTACAGAGGGTGAGAAGTGTTAATACTTGAGGGGTTGGGAGGGGTAGACCGAGAAAGACATGGGACGAGGTCATTAAGTGTGACTTAAGGGTTAAGGGACTGAACAGGGAGGCTGCCAAAGATCGAGCAGCATGGAGAGCCGCCATTAGGTGACCAAGGCCGACGCATGGAAGCAAGTTGGAGCCTTCAAAAATGAAATGAAACGATAATATGTGGATAGGTTAAAGAATCTTATAGCCTCTTATTTTGTATCTTTGTGAATCTTATAGCCTCTTATTTTGTACCTTTGTATGCTTTAAAATAGGGTACAGTATTTTTTTATGGCATAAAAACAGTAAAATAGCTTGAACTAGGAGAATGAGCAGACCTTAAGGAAAGAGAGATAACAATATTGTGTAATTATTTGTACTGCATTCTTCTCACCCCAAAAAAATAAATAATAATGTAGCATGATATAAAGGGCAACTCAGAGATATCTTTTCTAGTCCTTGTAAAAACAGTAAGTGTGTATGAATTATATAAGTCATACACATCAGCTGAATGCAGGAAAACAATATTGTAATGAAACAAAGCATGTTTCTTTGGGCTGCAATTTTTAAAGCTGAGCAGGTACCTGCGAGGTTAAGCTTTTTATTGTTATTATAAAGGTGTAGAAGACTTGCTGTGCACCAGCCTCCCACACATATGTACTGTACAGTACCTCACTGTCACAGCTCACAGTCACTCTTCACACTGCAATACCCCACACTACCACACCTGACTTTAGCACACCAAATACTAATACTTTACACTGTCACACTTCCTGCTACCACACCTTATACTGCCACACCTCACATTAGCATACCATTTCCTGCCACATCTCACTGCAACACCTCACAGTACTACACTTCACACTCCCATACTACACATTGCAGCACATCAACTCTTTATACTGCTACACCTTATACAAGTACTGTGATACCATGCACTGCCATACCACATGTAACAGTATCACACACTGTTGCACCTGAGTACCACACCATACACCACCACACCTTACATTACAATACCTTACACTGCAACTCCTGACACTGCAGCACCTCATGCTGTCATACCACCATATACTACCATACCTCACATCACCACACCTCACACTACCATACCACCATACCATACCTCACATCACCACACCTCACACTCACAGCTCACAGTGGTACAGATACTCACTCTTGTTGCATAAATTTTTTGAACCCCTCATAGCTTGTATCATTTTTGTGAGTTTTAACTTTCTTTAGGGACTGCACTGTACTGTAAATGTTGAATTGTAGCTAACCATATTGAATTTAGTGATTCTCTCTCTCTCTCTCTCTCTCAGTTCTAGTTCGTTCTTGCAGCTTTCACATGATGTCTTTCACACTGAAGGGGTTAATGAAGGCTATACTGTACAGGGTGAACCATAAATAGTACTCCACAAGATACTTAAGTGGCAGTGCCTTATGTGTTGCAGGGAAGGCTTAATATTCTGGTGTGGCCATGGGCATGGCAGTGGGGGTAGGAAATTATTAATTAATGTAGAATAGACACAACACTGGGTGATCCGTCCCCAGAATACATGGGAAATTGCCTGGCAGAGTGGACAAGGAGCACTATATTGTGTATGGGCCATTCTTTATTACTTTTCTAGTTAGAAAAGTCTGTATTTAAGCCTCTGAAATTAGCAGTAATAAAGTAAGCAGGACATCATGAGAGTAAAGAGGTTAATTCTCCACCACAATGAGTGGTCTCCCCAGAGCATATAAAAGTCACGTATCAACCACAGGAATATAATGCCATTCTTTGGGTGTAATTAATAGACAGTTTTAGTGGTAGGTGGTGGCGACCATCATCCACTCACTTGATGTAGTGCTGCCTACTTCTTCCTTAGCCTTTATCATTCTCTTTCTGAGCCTGCCCTCCTCTCTTCCTATTTCTCCCATCTTTCCTGTCACTTCTTATTGCTTTTCTTTCCTTTACAGGTGGCTTTACATTGAGTGACAAGCCAAATGGTTTCCTGTAAACCAAGAAACCATTTACAACGCTGGGTGGTAACCATATAACCAAACCATACGTGCTCCCTACGTGTCAACAAGTGGGTTGGTGGAGGGTTAGTGCCCCTCCCTGCAAAACAAATAACTCAGAGTCAAATGGCCACCCCTTACGGGATTATGGCGTCTGGCAATAGATAGATAGATAGACATACTGTAAGTAGCGAGGTGGATGTGAGCATATTCGTTTATCTTAGTTGTATTTAATATTACATTAGAGGTAGAGTTTTGTGATAGTCTTTTGTACAGTTAAAGTAAGTAGGCTGTGATTGTAATGTAAATAAAATTATACAGTTACAGTAAGTAGGCTGTGACTGTAATGTAAATAAAATTATACTGACCCTGCATGAGACTAAATGACTTACACCTACTGACATAATTTTTAAGGTAACTTATTTCATGACTAATTGGCCATCATCATACTGTATCATTTGTATCATTTATAAAGGCTCCAACATACTTGTCAGCCTTGGTCAACTAGGGGCAGTGCTCCATTCTGCTTACTCCCTGACAGCCTCCCTATTCATTCCTTTATTCCTGATGTCACATTCTATGACCTCGGCCCAGGTCTTTTTCAGTCTGCCTCTTGCAGCCCTACCGCATGCAACTGTACCCCCGATGTTCGCACTTCTTTTTACTCTAACTTGGCCTAAATTGTCATTGTCCATTGTGAATGCTGACTTGTAGCAATAGACTAACACTACAGTATGATGTTAATAAAAAAAAAAAAAGTGCTGTGGAGTTGATGCACTTATAGCCACAGTGCAGTATTAACTCTTTCTGCCACTGAGCTACATGAAATGCACTGTGAAAAAAAGGGATTAAAGAAACCCCCGAGCTAGACCTTACAATGAGATCATATAGCCCCGCTAGGTAACAGGAGGGCGCTACCCCTCCCGGCACGGCAGTCCCGGGCGCGGATCGAACTCGCGACCCCCCCGGTCCCGGGCTCGATGCTCTACCTCTGAGCCACCGTGCCCCAAAAATGCACTGTGAAGGGATGAGAAGCTAGGCCAAGCTAAGGTGAATGAATTATACACTAACTTGCCTCTCACAGTGTTAATTCTCTATACTGTATTGTGGCTACTACCAGATGATTTTATTCAATTTAGGGAAGACTTCTCATAGTAGTAGTTGTAGTAGTAGGAGTAATAGTACTGTAATAATATTGTACTTTTTTTTTTTTGTTAATGTTGTAGGTTCCAAAGAAATGTAAACCCAGTAGACTGCAGGCTGTATTCCCCTTTCTCTTCAGTCCACCATCCTCATTTGGGGGGATAGAGAGAGAGGTGAGGGACGTTAATAGAAACGGAGTTCCACAGCCTGGTTATATCATTTCCACCACGTGAAGGTGTCCCTCCTCAGCATCCCCTTTCATAGCTGAAGGGGTTAATTCAGGTCGAGTAAATTTTCAGCACTTTCACTACCACATATCTCTCCGAAGCTGAGTAAATCATCTTGTTGTAGCAAGAATTAATTTTAGAAGACCATTTTAGTGAAGAAGGAGTTAGAGATTTTAAACGTAGTGCAGTAAGTGAAGGGTGTACATTTCTTTGCATGGCTGTCCTGTTTTAGGAGACGGTTAGACACGTACTAATGGCCTTTGTAAGGTAATTGCATGATTGTCAAGAGAGAATTAGGGTACTCTCTCTCTCTCTCTCTCTCTCTCTCTCTCTCTCTCTCTCTCTCTCTCTCTCTCTCTCTCTCTCTCTCTCTCTCTCTCTCTTCCT
>JAGKTI010013510.1:0-22934 GCA_018397915.1 Birgus latro
TTCTACAGCTGATTCTCCATTATCAAGATACAAAACAAACAATCCTCCAACTCACAAACCCCCACCAAACCCCACTCTCTCTCCCCAACCTCCATCCAAAACGAGGCAGCAAACCAGAGCTCTCATTTACTACTCATCATTACTCAACATTACTCATCGTTATTCAGTTACCCACCACAGCTGCCAGAGCGAGAAGTTGCTGTGATAAGCTTTTGCTGAGGAGTCGAGAACACCATGTCAATCAACCTGTGGCTGACAACACCACTCAGCATCACTATCATCATTCTCTGTGTGACTAATATGTATAAAGTCATCGGGTACCTATGTATATGTTACTTTTATTAGTCATAAATGACTAGTGATATAATCTTGACAGCATTTTCAACAGTCGTTATTATATGCACGACAGACAACTGAATTACTGTTATTATACTAAACTAAGCCACCTGGTGACACGTTCTTTATTTATTTCATTAGTTTTTCATTCTTCTAAACTTTTTCACCTTTGAGCCATTTATTTCTTCACCAGTCTGCCTTTATTAGGAATAATGTTCAATGGGCCAATTGCCTCAGTCATCGTATTCATTTTTTATTTAGAACATTTAACAGGATTAACAGGATTTATGGGGTCAAACATCAAACCATGTAAACACGCAAGTATTGGGACCCAATGTTTTTGTATTTTCATTAATTATCATGCACAGAAGGATGCCAGTCTACTGTATCTGTGTGGAGACCGTCCTGGATTCCCTTGTGATTGTGAGTAATCCTGTCTTAATATTTGATTTTACCGACAACTGAATCAGTCGTTAGAGATCTTTTTTTTTTTTATGTTGTCACTTTCGTTATCATGAACCTATGAATAATAACACTAAAATCATTATTAATAATATCCATTTATCTTTATTTTTTTTCTTGGAAGGAACAATATGCTGGCTCTTGGCCTTTGGTTCCTCCTTCCTTGCATAAAAAAAAAAAAAATCTGTAGCTGCAAAGTCAGTCGTCAGTGTGGGGTCATGGCCACGTGGGAGATTATAATTTTTACGATGTGACCGGGTGATTACGTCCTGTTACTTGCGTCACTCTCATCATTGTTGGAATTGTTGTCACTTGGCTGACTATAACTGAAGCTGAAGGTCCATAATATTTTTATTTGATGCGAATGCATTGCTGCATATTGATCCAGTGTAATTTTGTGACGTTTTGATCCCGTACTGAAGGAATATCTTCAATGCAACTAAAAGCAATAGGTTATGGTATCCTTCACAGCGTCGGTTCGTCTGTGTTCTTCGTCATGAATAGTGGAATATTTTCATCCGATGGTCTGACCCCGTATGTAGGTCAATACACAAGACGGTCATTTTCTTGTGTTACACCGTCTGCGGTCTAACGAGACAACTGATCATGAGTTTATTCAGTATCACTTCTTTTTTCTGGGTAGTCATGTTAGGAACAGTTTTCTTAGTCTGGTTTGGCTGTAAAGGTTAGGTCAGTGGAAAAATTCTTTTCTTCTAGTCCGTCATGTACAGAGCACTGCTGAATCATTATCATCACCATCATCACCATCATTCAGTTCACTGCATGACACAAGTCTCTCCCATATATTTCCAATTAGGCCTATTGAATAATCCCATTTCATTCGGCAATCCAAGAGAATCTCCGGATCTCATCTCGCAATCTTTTTCTGTCTTCCTTTTTCTCCCACTCCATTTCTGGGTTGCCACTTCGTTATTCCGGCTGTCCATCTGTTACTCATTCTATGAAGAACCTGACCAGCCCACCTTTATTTCTGGATGAAGCGCTAATGAATCTGTTATTAATAATGGGCTGTGCTGACTTGGGTGACTCTACTCACTAGAAAGTTATCCCCAGTCATGTTATTTATCATCTAGTATTACGATGTAATTTGTTATTTAATAATTCAACTACCATTTTTCATGCTAAGTCATTAGTGATGGGTGATGTTTACCTGCAGTACTAATTATAGAATCTAATGGATCAGTATGAGAGTTGCTTTTGTCACCTTCATGCCTAGCTGTAGTATTAACGTTCATTCAGAATCTACTGAAGAGCGTAATGTAGTGACAGAAAAGTGTGTCCATTGACTAAAGTTTTAATCACCCTTACACGGGGTTTTTCCTTTCGTGTAGACTTAATGCGATTACCTGGGGGGGATGACTTCCAGACTAAAGAGTACTTAGGGAGAAGGGAGAGTCACCGCTGAGGATAATGAGCTAATACAGCTACTTTTATATAAACTTTATTAAAGAAGACATAATGCCAGCTAGGTAGCACGAGGCCAAGTAAATTAGCACAGTTCATTACTTGGAGCCAAATCTGGTACCATTCCGTCAGCACACGTTCATTTGTAAAAGCTTGACTTACTGCTGTACAATGGACCAACTTATATTTTTGATGCTCTGATATTTTCTGTAGTTTCAATTTTTAAGCCTCTTGACGGGCTGCATTGTCAGTTTAACAACTGTAATTAAGTTGACAAATTATATAAAAAAAAATACATTTAGTATTTTACTGTTACTTGAACTGTAAGGGGTGGGGTGAGTATACTGGACATCACCCCCGGCCCAGATTATATATACTAAACCGGCAAGAAACAATCTATCATTTCGTTCTTACCAACGAATGACAAGAAAAGGAAATGGAAAACTAACGGTACTTTAAAAACTTATTTTAAAATGTACTTTCAGGGAAAGCAGACTAATCCTGCATCTGGATATTGATGGCAGGTTATGTCACACTTATTTTGAGCTGGCTCATTGTCCTCATCTGTTTTTATCTATGTCGATAGGTAGATAGGAAGGTAGATATGTATTTAGGTAGGCAGGTGCCACCAGTGTCGGTAAGTGGATATTGTAGAGGATCGTAGTTTTCTGCTGCGGCCGGATGCAGATAATAGTCATAGCCAGGGAGGATCCGGGGTGGGGGGGTATGCATCCCCTCCCACCGGCCAGAGAGAGAGAGAGAGAGAGAGAGAGAGAGAGAGAGAGAGAGAGAGAGAGAGAGAGCTGGTGGATGTAGTTGAAGGCTTCACTTTTGTAGGGGGGAAAAAAATACAGTTCTGGAGAGAGACAAATGAATGGAAGGATGCAGATTATGGTCCCTACACTACTGCACAGAATTTGACCCTAGACTCACAGCTCGTCAGATTGGTCGAAGTAATGTACCTGCTGATAATGCAGATGATTATTTCATGTGAACTGTGTTGTATCCCTACCTGGATACAGTGACTGAAGCTATTGAGAGTCGCTTTACATCTCACAGCATTCTTGTCAGCACAGCTGCCACATTTTGAATGGAATGATGTAAAGAACAGCATGCAACTGTACACACCGTGCTGGGTAATCCAGATGAAGAATCTTATCTTCTGCACTGTTCCTATCGCCACTTGCTCTGATGAGAGAGCCTCCAGTGCCTTGAGGATTCTGAAAAACTACCTTCGCAACAGAATGACTGATCGGCTGACAGGGTTGGCTTTAATGTACGTACATTCACCCTGAAATTGAAATCAACATTTTGGAAGTGATTGACAGATTTGCAAGTAAAAAGAAAAGACGTCTTGATTTTGTAATGTAATCTGCAAGTCTCTTAAATGTTAATTAAATGTCAGGTTAGGTTACTTAAACATAATGTATAAGATTCAATTTGTGGTTGTACTCTGATCTAATACTTTAAGATTCTGGAATTTTGAAAACACATGTTCATCAGTTTCTCTTGGTATTAGCATTTTCTCTAAAGTTTTTTGTTTTTGTAAATAATATTAAATGTTGCAAATGTTGCATAAATATAGCTGTTATATATTCAAATGCAGATTATTGGAATGATAACATGTCATAAACAATTAAACATATTGCTTTGAAGTATGCCTGTACAAGCAGTTTGACTTCTGTTTCAAAAATTCTTATTCGGAAGATAATCAAGAATGAAAATGTTTGTGCAGTAAACTAAATTTCCCAATAAACCTTTCAGTCGTCTGATCAGTGACTGTCATTTTCTTCTTCAGTTGACTGAATGTGATCAGAATATTTATGTCATTTAACTAACTTAAGATACACCAGCAGCCTTAGAAAAAAAAATGTTGAATGATGAAACAAGATCTACAGGCAGTACACCTGGGTTGCTGACAATATTGGTATTTCGATTTACTGAATTTACATTAAATCCACAATAATAAGTTGAGCATAAATAGAACATATATTGGTGATAATCAGGCATTTTCAGCATTGCAATACGTCCTGTCAAGTCATTGGTAGGTTCAGACCCTCCCACAGAAAATTCCTGAATCCATCCCTGGTCATAGCTTAGGAGTTTGTAGATTGGCAAGGCACCTCTGCCACCAGTGTGGGCTACTACCGATATAAAGTCTTGAGGCACTGGATAGCATGGAGACTGTATTGTAAGTGAAGAAAAGGTACAGACACTCTGGGGTTAACGGGTTTTCTTGTGACATAGTTAAATAGTGACAGTTATACTGCTCAGTTATATTCTTCACTGCCTATCCCTCCAGTGGACAGAGTGACATGCCCCACTGAGTCAGTGACAGCTAATCGCTTCACTCTACTACCTCCTACTTTCTCCAATCTCACCCCTCCCAATACCAAGCCTGTTGCAGTCGTGCAGGGCTTCAGCTGTCCGGGGCTGGGGCCTGATGGTGGGGGTGCTGTCGCTATGTACTGCTTCCTCTGCCCTTGGGTCCCAGTCCTTGACCCTACTACTTTTGCTTGGTCCTTTTTCTTCCCTTCTCTTCTCTTATCTTCATTTCTTCTCACCATCTTAAGGTGTGAGAGCCGTGCTGATGGGATGCAAGGCTGTCTCCTTTGTGTCAGTCATGAATGGCCACAAGTAACCAGGGTACAGTAGCCCTTGTCTCTTTCGCCCTTACCTGTGATTCAGGCTCTCAGGAGCGGACCAGTTTAATTCTCATTTTGTACAATTAGGCTCACCATGGCCAGTAATGAACCTTCTCCTCTCATTCAAGGAGCAACAGGAGATGCTCCTGCAAAACCTTCCCCGGTCAGGCGGACCCCCCTCCCTTACTTTTCTGCCCGTTTCTTCCTCTCCTCTCCTTCTGTTTCTTCTCGTCCTCCCCCCCCCCCGTCTCCTTCCCCCTTCCCTCTTTCCGAATTTTCCATCAATATCATCTATTTTCGGCCGCCAGACATTGCCCAAGTACTTCAACATACAGCCGACGACGAAAGACCTCACTCTCCATCTCTCTCTCCTCCAACAAATAGGTTCCGACGTCACATTCTCGTCACGTCCTAATGGCAACCGCCTTTCGACAGTTCAAACTGCTGTGCCGGCTGAGAAGGCTTTGTCACTTACTGACCCCTCTGGTCACCCTATCTTTGCAGTTCCAGATGTCCACCTAAACTCTACCACCGGAACTGTTCTGATCCCGTCTTATGTATCCATAGGAGACCGCAGTCTCTCAGAATGTTCTACTGACATCCAAGCAATCTTCTCTGCCCAACACCTAGCAGTACTTTCTGTCCAGTGCTACACGCTTCCTCCTCAGGGGCGTCATAAATACCCAGCTAATATCGCTAAAATCATATTCAAGGACCGTGATCTTCCCACCTCTGTGATTGTTGGTAGTACACTCCTGCGGGTCAAGAAGTACACGCCTCGTCCTCGAGAATGCTCTTCCTGTTGGTGATATGACCACCCAACTTAATACTGTATGTCAGTGGCAGTCTGCCCTACTTGCGCCCAACCTGGCCACACCACCTCAGCCTGCGTAGCAAAGATACAAGTCTGCCTGAACTGTGAAGGCTCTCATGCTGCCTCGTCCTGGAAATGTCTGGTATATGTATTTGAAACTGGAGTCTCCAGGATTCACTGGAAAGAACGTCTCTTCCTCCGTGAAGCCCGTGAACATGCCCATGACTTAGAATACTCTTCCCGTATCACTTAAGCTCGAGTGGCCCGTCCTGTCCTCACTACCTCTGCTGTTTCTCACTCCCATTGCATTGCAACTGTTACAACCCCTAACTCATTTTCTGCAGTCACTTCCCTATCTGACACACCTGCCCCCTTGATATCACCAGTCTTCTGCTCCTCTACTGTCTCGGCCTTTTTTCTGTCTCTACTCATACCTCCTCCTCACCTAACCCTCCGACTGTCTCTGTTGTCTCCTCCCCCTCTTTCTCTGTTCTTCCCTCTTCCTCCTCCCCTTCTCCCCCTTCTTGTTCTACTCTATATTTTCAGGCACCTCCTGTTTCACTTTCCACCTCTTTCTCTATTCTAGACTCTTCCACTGCTACCTCCTCCCTGTCGCCTTTATTGTCCACTCATCTCTCTTCCCCTCATCACCCTTCCTGTTCTTGTGCACCCCCTCACGCTTCCTCTTCTCTCCACCAACGACTACTCCCTCTACCACAGCGTGGTGCCTGGTGTTCCCCTCTCTCTGGCAGACGTGGGCTGCGCTCCACCACATCGGATGCCAAGGGTTCCACAAAACCCTCACATTTTCCCCAACTCATAAGATGGATACTACCCATCCCTCGCTCTCCGCAACACCTACTCCGACGAAGGTCCCTGTCTCAACTCAGCGGTCTAGGCCCAACCCTATCCCAACTCCGCAAGCCACTCTACAACTTGCTCTGACTCCCCTGTCGGCACCACAGATGACACTCCCAACAGTTGCTGAGAGTGTAAGCCTTACAGACATCATGGATTTTCTGGCGACTCTTCTACAGGAACCCATGAGTCCCGAAATAGCACTTCATATGGCTGAGGTCCATTCGGCTCCTTCTGATCTCTCTCCGACTCCCCTCCTTCCTTCCCCTCTTGCCCCCCCTCTCTTCTTGTTCTAATCCCTCTCCTTTTTCTCTCCCTATGTCACTGGTGGCTGTAGTGACCGTCCTGCTCGTCCGCCTCTTCCACCCGCTGCTCCTATTCCTACTATCAGACCAACTCGGTGATGTATGATACTCGTCTGCTGTAAATTCGTTTGCCTGTGTATTATATTTTAGCCATTGTAATTTTTTGTAGGTTTTTTACTTTTCTTTGGTTTTACTTTTATTTGGTGTTGTGAATTTTAGTATGTCTGTTTTACAGTGGAACCTTCGAAGTTTCACGGCCCATCATAATGACCTTCTTTATCTCCTTTTGGTTCACTATCTTTCCTTAGTCTTTTTACAAGAACCCCGTTTGTTTTCCCTTCCAGTACCTATACATGACTATTGTTTCTTGTTTTCTCCCGCTTCTCTTCTTGTTTCAGCTATCTTAGTTCACAACACGGTTCCTCTAGAACGTCTATCCCTTCACACCACGGTTCCATGTCATTTTATTTGTGTTTTTTTTTTCGGATGGTGGCTTGCAGTGGTTTCTATATATTTCTCTCCCTCCCAGCCTATTGATTTCCCTGACTTATTTGTTATCATAGTTACCCACTCCATTTTTATTGATGGGAGATTATAACTGTCGCCATGCTTTATGGGGCGATGTTATTACTAATTCGTGTGGCTGCCGCCTTGAGTTTTTTTTTTTTTGTTAATGATTTATCCTTATTGAATAAGGGAGCTTCAACGCATTTTGACGCTAAAACTCGTACTTTCTCCTGTCTGGATCTATACCTGTGTTTCCCTTCCCTTTCTTTAGATTTCCATTGGTCTGTTCTTTCGGACGCTGTATATAGTGATCACTTTCCTCTCAAACTAACTATATATTGTCCCATACCCAGACACCCTCAATGGTGTTTTCCGAAAGCTGACTGGCCACTGTTTACTTCTTTAACTGTGTCACGAATTTTCTACATCGTGAAATTATGTATTGTAAATCGTGACATCAAGTGATTTTGCGGGAGTGACGAATAGTTCTGAAGTCCGCGAGAATTCGCCATTCTCTCAACCGTCCACTCGCGTACTTATATTTGCATCAGATTTTCAAAACTTTTGTCATTCTTTCGCGATTGATTGTCTTTATATACAGACAGTGCATTCCTCTGAGCGATAATTTCCGAACTGTCATTTCTTTGTACTTGCTCCCTAGCCGTTACTTGGCCACGCCTCTTTCACACGTCCCTTACGTTGGACATTCAAACTCAGTCAGTCGTCTTTTAGCAGTCACAAAGAGCGGGTTTGCTATACCCAATGCGGATAGATTTCGTCTAGTGATCTCCACATCCTGCAGTTTTGGCGTTTTCCCGAATCTTCCACTACCTGGTGATCGACTATAGCAGCGACAGTCTTATTACTGATTATTATTTCTTTTGTTTTTCCTAGGCTTAAGGTTTTGGTTATTTAGCTATTTGTCTGAGTGCTTGAGTGAGTGCATTTCCCTTTCTTTGATTTGCATTGATTAACGTAACGTAAATTTATTTTCTTGTAATTAGTAAATTTACAGTTCGTTTTCTTGAGCTTTGTTAAATGTAACAGTCGTGTTTGATTTCCCCACATATTTAGTACACTTTTGCTACTCCAAGTTAGCACAACTACTTATATTAATCACGACTGGTACTTAGACCAGCTCTTGGTATTAATTCTTAAATCCGTTGTGCCAGCTAGGAGTTTGGCTTGGCCAAGATCCTGTTTATTATTATTATTATATTTTTTGAATGTTAAGGGGAGAAACTAACTTTCTTAGGGGCTAACAGTACAGTAATACAGCCTTCTTGAGCGTTTAGTCTCTGCTGTGTACTGTTGAGAAAGTTTATAAATTCTCGACTCTAGAGAATTGGTGAAGTAAGCCAGCATAAAAGTGAAATCGCTACTTGATTTCACGAGTCGATTCTCTCGTGATAATCGACTCGATAGTTACTCCTAGCATTCAGAGGTTCATTTTCATTTTTCCCCCTGACAAACTGTTCCTTCTATACCCTGTTCTTCCGTCTCTAATGTTTTAATGTGTTAGATCTGAGCGCAGGTATGACTGCGATTCGTAGGTCATCCCGTCCTTTTACTTCTAAGTGTGTACCTTGGTGGGATTCGGATTGTACTGTGGCACTCTATGTTAAATGTTAACGTTGGAAGAGCTACCTATGTAAACGAAACACCCCGGATGAACGGAGAGCATTTCTACTGTTTAAAAAGGCCCCGCACTCTGCTTCATAAGATTGTTAAACGGGCTAAACGCTGTTGCTGGAGGGCATACGTTTCCACCATTACTGCCAATACACCCATTGCTTCCGTCTGGAAACGTATACGTAAAAGAGCTGGTAAGTATCTTCCCATGCGTTCCCATGTCCTCCATTTGGATGGGGAGTCCATTGCAGATGCTCATCTAGTAGCTAATGGGTTAGGTCTTCATTCTAGTAATGTTAGTAGAGGCTGTCACCTCTCACCTGAATTCCATGCCCTTAAAGCTGCTACTGAATGTACGCCTGTTGCCTTCAAACTGTCGTCTAGTCAGTCGTATAACGCTCCTTTTACGTTCCATGAATTGTCTTCTGCCATTCGTCTTTGTAAGAACACTTGTGAGGGTCCTGATAGCATACAATATAATATACTCTGTCATCTTTCCCCCCAAGCCCTGGCCTTTTTATTAACTATTTATAATCGTATCTGGACAGAGGGTGTTTTTCCTCCCTCCTTTCATGATGCCGTCATTCTCCCGTTTCTTAGGCGGGGAAAGCAAGGCCATGCCCTTCAAGATTATCGCCCCATTGCTCTTACTAGCTGTCTTTGCAAATTGTTCGAGCATACGATAAATTATCGTCTTATGTGGCTCCTAGAATCCAAGCAGCTTTTGTCATCTTCACAGTTTGGTTTCCGAAATGCTCGCGGCACCTTAACTCCCCATCTAAATCTAGAGACATATCCACTCAACACTTGCCACCATATTTTATGCGCAGTTTGTTCTTGTGGTATTGATGGTAACCTTGGTGTTTTATTAAAGAATTTTCTATCAGTTCATTTCTTTAGAGTCTGTGTTCGCCATACCTATTCAGATCCATTCCCACAATACGAAGGTGTTCCCCAAGACAGTGTTCTTAGCACTACTCTATTGGCAATTAATGAGATTGTTTCTTGTCTCTCATTTGGTGTTCGCCCTTCCTTATATGTAGATGATTTTGCAGTATATGCCTCAAATTCTGATACCTCTGCCCTTTGTCCGCTTATTCAACGTGCGGTTTCTGCTGCCTCAGAATGGGATACTTCTCATAGCTTTCGGTTCTCTCCTCTTAAGTCTCATGCTATTACTTTTACTCGTTCTCATCTTATTTCCCAATCACCTCTTTTTCTCTATGGCTCTCCTCTCCCGTACAAAACCTCCACTACCTTTCTTGGCCATCTTTTCGACTCCCGACTTACTTGAAAGGATCATATTGCCTCCTTGAAAATCTCAGCCTTTCAACGCCTCCGACTCTTACAAACTTTGTCTCATGTGTCATGGGGTGCTGATCGGACTAATCTCCTTCGTCTCCATATTGTGCTCGTTCTCTCTAAACTTGATTATGCTTGCTGCCAAGTTTATTCTTCCGCTTCAGACACCGTTCTCCAACAACTTGATTCTGTACATCATCACGGTTTGCGTCTGGCTCTTGGCGTTTTCAAGTCCTCCCCAGTTGAGAATCTGTATGCTGAATCAGCAGTTCCATAACTTTTTCGTCTTCGTGCTCTACTTTTTCTTCGTGCCTATGCTAAGTAGCACTGTTTTCCTCAAGCCCCTTCTTTACGTCCTCCCAGTCCTGACTTAACATGTTTTCCACTCCTAGGACCAAGCCACCTTTTGCAATTCGTGCATGTACTTTCCTCTCGCACTCCTTCTTTACTGTTAGTAATGTTTTTTCTTTCCGCACATGTTTTTTTCCCCCGTGGGTACTCACGCGTCCCCACGTTTGTCCTTCCATTTTCCCTTGTTCCAAGTCCAATTCTTCTTCATTCATTCTCTGTTCCCGGTCCTCTGACCATCTCTCACACCATTCCTCTGCAGTCCCTATATACACTGATGGTAAAACACACACACACACACACACACACACACACACACACACACACACACACACACAGATGGTAAAAAAAAACTGTGGCTGTTGCATTCGCGATTCTCTCTCATGACACTTTTTATCATTTTAGCCCTCCTGCTTATGCGAGTGTTCTAACAGCAGAGTTATATGCCCTCTTGTTTGCGTTGCGGTATTTTTGTCATGCCTCCTCTCCCTCATTTGTGATATTCTGTGATTCATATAGTGCTCTGTCCCTTCTTCAGTCACCTTCTGCTTCTCACCCTTTAGTACTTCGTATCTTGGAATGGTTGTTCCGTATCTCGTCTCGTCGTAAAACAGTCCAGTTCTGTTGGGTTCCAGGACATGTGGGCATCGCGGGCAATGAACGTGCTGATCAGTTGGCTCGCATGGCTGTTGCCAGAGATGCCTCTCCTTCCTTCCTCATTCCAGTCTCTGATTGTCTTCCTGCCCTAACTTCCTTCCTTCAACACCGGTGGTAGTCTTGCTGGGAATCTGTCACTAATAATAAACTCCGTGTTGTTAAACCATTTATTTCTCCTTGGTTGACCCCTTGCCACCGTAATAGGAGGTGGAAGACTGCTTTAGCTCGTCTTAGAATTGGTCATACTAGACTTACTCACTCTTATTTGATGTCTGGTCGTCGCCCTCCCATTTGTACTCGTTGCAATACCATTCTGTCCGTACACCATATTTTCCTTGATTTTCCTCTTTACACTCTACAGCGACGTATTTCATTTCCTTTTTTGTCTCACCTTCAACGTCCCCCCCTTCTTGCAGACTTTCTCCGAGAATCACCGTATTTTTCCTTCTGTATTATCATGCCCTTCCTTACCTCTATTTGTCTTCTTTCCGGCATATAATTCCGTTCCTTACTTCAGTAGCCCCATCTGTGATATGATATACTTCTTCAATTGACGCATTTCTTTCACGACGCCGTGTCTGTGCTCCCGGCCCACCCAGTGTACACAACTTGTAGCCGATGATCCGGCTTTGTGCTGGATTTTGGCACTAGGTTCCTATTGATCTTCTTTCTCAATCTCCTCCTGCATCCTTCTGCTCTCTTAATCTACCTGATTCCTTCTGGCCCCTACACCTGATTATATTACTGCCTGGTTTCTGGCTGCCTGACGTGTGTGTGTGTGTGTGTGTATGTATGTATGTGTGTGTGTGTATGTGTGTGTGTGTGTTTGTGTGTGTTTGTATGTGTGTGTGTGTGTGTGTGTGTGTGTGTGTGTGTGTGTTATGGCGTCTAACACGCTTCCGACGCGTGAGCTAACTGGCTTCCCTGAGTTACATAGTGTGTTGACATACATCATACATTCTTGGTCGTGTAGGGCCAGGGGATGTTTTGTGATTCTCTTCCTAATGCCCTAGACATATCCTCCGGCTTATTACATGTTGTGCTGTTATTCCCATAAATATTGCCTGTGTATCGCCTGGTCACGCCAAACTGTCGTACCTATGACCTTTCTTTGTATTAAAATTTACACTGCATTCAGGAATATGTTATAAGGATGTTTATCTACTTGTTACTCAATTGAGTTAAATACTAAAGTAAATACATGGGATTCATCATAATAGTGTAAAATTCATTGTAGCAACAACTATATAGTATAGTAGAGACGTATATCTTTATACAGGGAGGTGGTGGCTCAATCGGTAGAGAGGTGGCCTGCGGTCCCACGGACCCAGGTTCGAATCCTCGCTGGGGCAGGGAACAGTTTAAGGCTTTGAATTTCAGCAAATTAGGCTTTACTGATCTACCAGAAGACCCACCGACATGTCGTAAAAATACCCCCGCTAATACCAATACACCAGTCCTGTATGAGACAGCCCTGGCATGTATTCAATATGGACGGTGGGTGTTAGCGCCGAAGTGGTGACATGGTATGTAAGAGGACTGCTGGGCCATGATAGCAGGCTGTGAAGCCTATGCCCAGAGTCGGACACATAAAAAAAAATATATATATACTTCTACAACAGTAATATAATGGCAAGTCTACAGTAGTCAATCGTATCAAGAATGTACTTGTTATTTATGAGGGATAGTAATATGGAAAGGTATAAAATGGCTACATGTGTACTACAATCATTATGTTGTGCAGTTTATATTCTAATTAATACCAGTACTATAATATATGTAATCCCATATGCTTGTTATTTTATACACACACACACACACACACACACACACACACACACATTAGAGAAAGCAACACCCATGCACACCAATGGACGTAAAAGACCGAACATCTGACTGTACCCTTGATTTCTATCTTCGATTGGTTGCTCAAAAAGTCTCATTCATTCACTTCCTCCTGACTCTTAACCTTCCAAGCTTACTACAGATAAGATCAACTCTGTGAGAGTTGAAATTGTCCTGTGACATTAACTTCAGACCATTCCCTGTTACACTGAACTTTGATTAAATCTTCTCAGAATAGAATCCAAGTGTCCTAAAAATAGAATCCCCTTATTCTTGCCCTCCATGAACTTTTCTACAAATTAGTGTTAAACCGATAAAACCCGTTTAGGTTATCCTTGTCATGTTCCCTTGACCTGTCTATAAGCTTTGGTTCTCACAAACACTGTCACATCCTTGGGTTATCTTCAGACCTTCTAAGTTTAATCCAGATAAGAAAAAAAAAAGTTTTACTTTTGTTCACACACAGACACACTGGTTAAATATTGACCTTTCCCCGTATTCTTGGATTTATCAAAACCGATACAATTCCTTTTAGTCATACCTTCAACTCTTCCAAGTTTGCAATAAATCGGATAAACGTTTCAAGTTGACCTTGTTACGTCAATACTTGCCCTTGCAGTGCGACTTTGACCTTTGACCTATGTTCTCGAAAATAAAATGCTTGCCCCTTGGGTATCTATCTACCACAGAACAAAATTTGGTTATTGCTGGATAAAAACATATTTTCTTCACACACACAGAAAAAAAAAAAAAAAACGTCCAGTGGAACATGAAAATAGCTCTTGCTTCGCGAGCACGGGTGTTACAAACCCAGTGTGAACTTTTGTTATACTGTATAGTGCATACCGTGCAACCCCATTGGTAATCATGACATACCTCAATCCCATCCCCTACAGAGTTACACCTAACTGCTGATAAGTAATCACAAGGTTTTTATTGCATATATAATTTTTTCATGCTGCTCCTGAACTGTCACAAACAAAGTCTCTTGATAAAAAGAATGGTTTTGAAAAGGATCAGTACACTTGTCAAACAGTGATCAATAGAGCACATCCCCCAGGTGTATTGCGACATAAACTGTTTTTTTTTTTTGTAGTTTTATTCTGTCTATTTCTTGCCAAAAATATTTGCTGCATGGCTGACAAACCTTACACGTGACTGCCACAGTACTCATTGTCCACGTCGTTATCACAATAAGATCCTAAACGACTTATCCGAGGGGATGGCTGGACCACGACGTGCCTCTCCTGCGGGGATAGCAGGTAATCTAGACAATATACTTCCAGATCAATGGAAGTATCACTTAACCTTTTCCCTTTCTTTCTATATATTTTTAGTATGAGGATAGGTCATAAGGGACTCTCAATGAGTAATGAACAAGGAAAATTAGTGACCAACTGTACGTGGGTGTTGGCAGGTGATAAATTAGCTACTTCATGGCCAGTGGCAGTATCAATTAGCCTTTTCCCTTTTTTTTATATATTTTTTAGTATGAGAATAGGGCATAGGGCACATTTCAATGGAAAAAAGCGAATGGAAAAAAACAGACGGGAGTTGCATTGCTTGGCCAGGACCTAGGTAGGGGAGAGGGTAAGGGAGAGGAGGCAAGGGAAACAGAAAAACTGCTAAATTGGTAACACTGGATGTGAGTACTAGCGGTATTAGCAGCGCTGCCCATAGCTACATGCTGGCAGTACTGATAGGTGATACAAGACTGCACTTGAAAGCCCGGGCAGTTTTAAAAATCCCTGGATCACGGAAGTGATGCCCCGCGGTATGGTACTTATCTAATGAGCATCACGGAAGTGACGGCCCGTAACGGCCCGTGGGTAAGGGGTTAATGCCTCTAGTCTTCTCAGGCCCCCTTATTAGCATCAGATACCGTTTTCACCGTCTTCATGTTCAGCATACAATACTACTCTGCCGTTGTCGCAGTTTGCACACGAACCCAGCCTCTCATTCTTCCTATTAATTATATGTGAAATTAAATACTTCCAGTTACCACTTATTCTGACATTTCACAAATTTTTCTAATAGCTCATGGCTCGTATTCGAAAACTTTGCTTCTCCTGACATTACCCCTGTACTCAACAATCTCAGTGACTGTGATTTTTATTAGGAAAAGACATTCCGCCACACGCATATGTCTATACGGTGGGTCTGCAGCATACCCTTTGTTGTCTCGAATTCTCTGATGATAATCAGTCATTTCGCAAGAAATATCTGAGCTATCGTCCGTGGGAGGAAACTTGGGTATAATGTACATGCACTGACTCTTCCAACCATTTAATGGGTTCGTCGTATTTTGGTTTTGAGATAATGGCAACCCAATGATATTTATGCACTTACGCACTTTCAGCAACTGTTGATTTCTTTATGTGTTCAGTCATGGCTTTCCCAGTCTTCATTTAGCACACTGTACATCTCAACATAAGGTTGCTATTGTTTCTTCACACAATTTGTAGGATCTACCGACATCCACTAACTGTACCTTAACCCATGACGTCCCGACCGATTTCCCCCCTCCAATGCCCCCCAGTTCCGAGCAATTTTGAGGATTTTTTTTTTTGGCTAAAACATCCGCTTTTGTTGAGAAACAAAGGGAAATCACCAAGAAAAGGCTTACCAGGGTCCATAAGTGGTCGGAACAGGTGAGCTCCCCTGGCGCAGGTATCTTATTCTGTCAGTAACGTGTCTGGCTCTCACGTTTTCTATGGTAGGTAATTTGGGGAGAAACAACAAACAACAGGTCTACATTTATTGATTAGGAATTAATAAAGAATCAACAACAATATTATGGCTTTCAATGACGTATATATAGGAAAAATAAGCATTGTTCCATTGCGCGTGCATAGAGAGTGTGATCACATTCATCACAGATGAGTCACTAAGTTTCTTGTTTCAGGAAATATCATATTTTCTACTTGCATAATACTGTTTCAATGACATTTTACCATTTTTGACATTATGTAAATGTTTTCAGCAATTTACATTCATTACGATGATATTTAGCGTAATGATTGTGCATATTTGCATACTCAGCACACTCGCTATGACTCCTCTTTCAACATACATTACATTTTTTATACTTTCATATTATTGTTTCGATGACATTATACCATTTTTCACCCAGTGTAAATGCTTTCACCTATTCACATTACTTACGATGATATTTAGTGAAATGCTAGCGCATATTCACGTAGACCGCTGTGTTTCAGCTTATATTTTATTTCTTCACTTCCAGTATACTTCCCCACTTACATTACACCCGTTTCCACTTTATACAACTATTTTCATATATACATGCCTTATTACACTGAGCATCAGAATATCGGATCTTTATACACTAGCTAGGAATGTTTTGACTCAGAATATATTTATGCACTTACATAATAATTTTCCACTTACATTACACCCGTTTCCACTTTATACTACTATTTACATATTTACTGGCCTTATTTATTACACTGAGCATCAGAATATTGCATCTTTATAGACTAACTAGGAATGTTTTGACTTAGAAAATATTTATGCACTTACATAATAATTTGCCACTTACATTACACCCGTTTTCACTTTATACTACTATTTACATATTTACTGGCCTTATAAATGTATGGAGCGTCTGTATGTCGCATATTTTCATGACAAAGAGCGTCATATCGCATTCACACCATATTAGAAGTGCCAAGGTGTAATATTCCCTAAAACAAGTGTGGACGCAGAGACCCACGTCACACTCAACACTCGTAGCGGGAGTCTTTTCTCTGAGTGGTGGGTCTCACTGGGGAATTAGCACACACATGACACATGCGTTGAGGCCTAGGTCTATTTGACTTGGGAGGTATAGGAGTGGCAAAGTGGCTTGTGGAAATTCTCAGGGAAGTTTGGGCGGTAGGGGCAGTGCGTGGGCATTGTTGTGTCCTTTCGGCCGCATACTGGGCTATAATCTCACAGCCAAGCTCCCTCACAAACCCTTCAAAGGTTTCCTGCACTCCTGTTGTCATGGCGTGCAGGTGGTGGCAATTGAGGGCATTTATATCGAGCAGGTGAAAGAAGAGCTTCTTGTACCACTTCATCGTGGTCCTGGCACACTCTATACTCGATATCATGGAGTCTGGTCCACCTGCCGTATGTTGATGTTATAATCCAGCACACACTCAGGTTTCCAGATGCGGTGCCTCCTATCGCTGCGGTGATCCGCGGACTCTGTACGGTGCATCAATGGGCAGTGAACCGTGGAGAAAAGGCAGAATTCTCAGTTGTGGTTCCACACTGTAGCTAGGATGTTGTTAGCGCTGAAGAAGACCACCTCATTTTTGTCTAGTTTCCGCCCCGCTTTGACCATGTGATGCCGGTTCACCTTGACGGTACCACAGAGTCCCGTGTGATGCAGGTGTAGATAACGAGCGAGAAGAGGGCTAGTGTACCAGTTATCCAGGTACAGGACGTGACCACAATGAAGTTACTCTTCTATCACAGTCTTTACCACTGCTCCAGACAGTCCAATACTCCGTTCTTCTATTATGTCTGTCTGTGCACCGGTGTACAAGATTATGTCTTGATCCCAAAACGGTGCCTTTTGCTGGGCATCTACTGGCGAAAAGAAATATTGCCTCTCCACAACACGAGACTCTCGTCTATGTCAAGGTCTCTATAGGAATAAAATGAGGAACTGAATGTTTGCCGTAGGTGATCAAAAGACAACCTAATTTACCTCATCTTAGTGTCATTTACACTTGCAGGATCATCAGCATCGTAAAAGTGGAGGCAGCTGAGAATCTGCTGAAACCAATTAAGGCTCATGATCTTGCCAAAGGTAGGTGTCTGCATGAGAGGGTCCATAGTCCAATATGACGGAATTCTGTTTTTATGTAAAATATCCATCAAAAGTACCAGGGCAAAAAATACGAACATCTCTGCCAGGGAGACAGGGTAATCGTCAGTTACCGAATGCCTGCTCCTTGTGCCCAGTCGTTCGCTCTCACGGCACTGGCTGCTTGCAAAACAGTTGGTTTGTTCCACAATCTGCTCCACGAAACCCTCACCTATGAACAGGTGGAAAAAATCCAGCCTTGTGGAGCCATGGTGAATCCCAGGAACTGTGCAGCCAGCGTGCCTCTCCTCAGTGAAGGGGTGAATGATGGGAGAAAAATCACTGCCATCTTCCCAATTCCAACTCACATTACTGTAACCCCCATCATCCCCATCGTCGCCTTCGTCGGGGTGGGGAGGAGATGCTGGTGGGAGAGGTTGGGGAGGCGTGCGGAAGGCTTCCGCACTTGCACTCCTCTTCTCTCTGCCTTTATCCTTCCCCTTTCCCTTACCCTTACAGCCTTGGGGAACATCAGGGAGCTGTAGAGAGGAAGTCCGGGAATACTGGGGAGCATAAGACGTGCTGGGGAGGGGCTCCTCCTCACATCCCCACTCCATCACCGCACCACGTGATTCACCATGCTCCCTCACCACCCCACGTGATACACCATGCTGCCTCACAGCACTATGTGAGCACGATGACTCACTCCCGCCACTCTTGATTTCAGTTCCTGCCCCTACACTTTCAATTTCACTTCTCACTCCCTCCATGCCACTTCCGCCCTCCCCAAACAAAACACTAGGGCCATACCTGATAGAACGATGTGCTGTCTGCGCGGGGCCGTGATGAGTAATGATCTCACGGCCTTACCACGTGGCAGCATGTCCCACGGCTCCGTCTTCATCCTCGTTCTTGCTTTCGGGCTCCACATCACATAGGGGCTGCAGAGAGGTGATTGCACGATGTTCTGGCGCAGGCCACTTCCTTGGGAACGGGACCTGCTCATCACTGCTGCTACTTTCCTACTCCTCTGGTTGGATATAATCTTTGTCTGCCACCTCGTCATCGAGGGGTGAATCACCGTCACCTGTGAAGGCGTCCAGGGCGGCTTCAATTTGCTGTTCTGAGAGACCCAGCGCTCCATGTCTGACCTGCGTCACTGCTAACAGGTGAGTGACTGAGACAAGGGAGGCCGCGCAGGTTGTGCGGGTTGCGCGGGTTCGCCGAGTGTCCCCGCCTGGTGGCAGGTGAGGGAAGGTCTCACGCACCTACGTACCAAAATTCAAGCGTGAGAATAGAAAATTGTGCAAATTATGAACCTTGCAATTGCGTAACATACTGGTACGTCGATGGGTCTAGCCTTGACAAAACATTGCAATGTACCCATACGTCGATGGGATGCTTCGGGTTAATTACATTGTTTTGCTTAGCATACTCCAAGTCTTATCGAGCTCCTGTTTTCTTACCTTGTCCCGATCCTGATGTTGCTTTTCATTCCCCTACATTCCGTTTTCCATCTCGATATTCCCAGGTAATGCTGTACCCTGTTTGTCTCGAACTTCTTATTTTGTAAACTCATTAAGTGGATTGAGGTGTTTGTCAGACTCCAGGATAAAGTTTGTTTTGCCTTGTTCCTGTTTTCCCACCAGTACATGGGGATCTGATTACGATATAGACTGTTCTTGCTGTCTTCTTGGAAAAGATTGCCCCACCTCCAAAAAAAAAAGTTTGCCTACATGGCATTTAAACAGTCGATAAGCATGAATTCTAAGTCAAATTTCTGAAGTGCTTGGGTATTTTTATCCCCCCTCAGATCAAGAACTCCCATAATATTATAAAAGATGCTGGAACCTTCAGACAGTTGTATTCACCTCAGGCCATAGTGATCGAGCTGGGGTATCTGGATACTGCCTTATTAATTTTCACTACTTGTGCACACTGCCTGTCAGTATATACTACATGTACATTCTTGCAACAGAATAATTATCTTTGAAACAGTAAAGCCTAATTCCTTGTTTGTGTAGGTTTGGTTTTATTGTATTAAATTCTTTGACATTTCTGTTGAACAAGGAAATTGAAATTAGTACCATGTTGCACAAATATGCATTTTAATTAATTCTGAAACCAGGAACCACAGTAATGTACAGAAAAAATATTCAACAAAGTAGCTGGATGTGTAAGACCTTAGTTTTCACATTAAAATAATTATTACTAGTATACAGTGCGTTTCATCTTTCGATCAGAAACCGTATATGGTTGATGTGGTCCTAAATCTGACTGGAATATACAGATTTATTATTGCTCTGGTGAGCCAGCGAACGATGAAAGTTTCTTTTGAGTTACTTAAGCTAACCGACATACAAATGTCTTCAGTATTCCGTTCTTCTTGTCTACAGATACTTGTATTCTGCCTTGGAAAGATTACTCGCGCTGTTGGGGGTTAGGTGTACTCGTAGGTTATAATTGATTCAATACAAGAGGTTTCCCCTTAGTTGAATCTCCTTGATGTACCATTAATATTAACTGAGGAAAAAAAAACACACACATAGTCAAAAGGAAGACCCCAACCCTCGAGAACGTAATATCAGCTTCATTCATCGTTTGATCTACCTGTTTAATTTGATTTTAAGGAAACCATTCATAATCGAGATAACTTCATATCCATTCACTGAAGAAGCATAAAGAAAAATAAATAAAAACCTGAAAGTTGTATGGATACACTTTAAAACAGACGTCATCGTTTTGTAAAGATTAAAGTAACACTTTCATCTTAGAACGAGAGTAGATGATGATTTCTACCAGCATCGTGAAGGAAGCCAAGGCACTGGTAATGAAGAGTAGGTGGAAGCCGCCCTGTGTGTGGTTGAGGCTGAGGGGTATCTCTTTACTATCCTGTAATGGAAGCTAAATATTAGTGTCCGTACTAAGTAAATGGGCAACATATGGTGATAAAATTATGTACACTAGGCTTATGACGAAAATAAAACCTATCAGTTTTCATGATAAAAGTTACCGAACGCCATTCTCCGGAAGAGAGAGAGAGAGAAAGAGAGAGAGTCCATGTCTTACACATTCCTTGCCACAAACTGGTGAGTTTTGTCTCAGGGATGGTTTAGTCAGCTTACCAGTGCATAATTTTCTACTTGCCATTTTCCTTTTCAAGCCATATAGAGAGGGGTCTCATACTGGGTCGCGACTATCTCCTGAGTCATAAGGAGGGCTCACATTGGTCGGATAAATAAAAAAAATAAAAAGTGCAAAGTTGCTTAAATTACAATAAAACGGTGATAGTTATTTAGAAAATGCTCTGTGATAATGAGAATCACTTAATTTCAGTCATCCAACAACATGCTAGTAAGTCTCATTAATTTGTTGGCCAGGCTTAATCTTTTGCAGAGGTCTGTTCATGAATACCATCCAAAGCACTGAAACAATACGTAAGGTAGAGAACTGCCCAAAATATCCCAACAGTTATAATAGATTCTTTACTTGTTTACAGGAGTCTTTCACAGCTGCGGTGTGTGTGTGTGTGTGTGTGTGTGTGTGTAAAATCTGTCTTACTAATTTTTGGAAGTGAAAATATAAATTTTTAACCCGCCCCGTCCTCCCGACGTACGGTGCACGTCACAACTTTTTTCACACTGAAACCCACCGATGTGCATCGCACGTCAGTCAATTGCAAGACCCGTCGTTTGCACATTTTTCAAGATTCACGGTTGATTTTTGGTATGCATATGTGAGAGACCTTCCTCAACCCCCAACCAGGCAGCGACATTGCCTGACCCTGTGCAACCCCCCCTCGGGGGGTGCGCCATTTTCTCGCAACTTGCCTGTTAGCAGTGACGTGGCCAGTAAAGACACGTAGCACCAAGGTCTCTCTGACGACGATATTTAAGGTGAAAGTGATTCCTGATGTGGAGGACAAAGATTATGTGGCACCAGAGTTAGTAATGAACAGAATTAATGAGGAAGTAACATCGCAAGGTAGGTGCGATATGTTGATGTTTTTGGTGAGGGAACAACGATTTTATTGCCTATATTATTGTGTGAAAAACAATATTCTTTTTTACTACACATAAATTCGCACCAAATAATTAAATATCTACGAGGCTGTGTAGTTTTGGTTAAGCTTCCCTCACATAGGGAGCTTCTTTTATGGAGCACAGCATCATAGAAAGCGGTAGCCAGGTGAGGGATCTCTCACCTGTTTAAGATATTTTTCACTTTAGGTGAGCGCTTTCTCACTGAATTTTCGATGTTTCTCACCAAAATCGGATGCTTGAGCCAAGAAAAAACAAGTTGAAAATTGCTCGGGTTCTGCTGATGGGTTGGGTAAAAAAGCGGTCAGGACGGGGCGGGTTAATCAATGAAGCACGTCCATGGTTTTCATCTTAAAATTAACACTAATACTCCTCCTGTGAGTTTATGCCAGCACATATCTAGTCATTGTCTTTCTTCTAAAGAGTACAAAATAAATTGGTTTGTAAAGCCCATTGTGTGTTTTCCAGATACGAAGCTCATTAAAAAAAAAATAATAATAATAATATGCACACAAGAAGTGAAGTGTGATTATATTCTATTGTTAATGAGCTCCAGTTGAGCAGGTGGTGTACGAATATTTATGCGGAGTGGGTATTAAAAATAATATCATTTCAGAATACAAGTGCTTACAGAATCTGGATACTTTTCAGTGAGACTGCGTCTGTATGTTTAAAACCGAATACTGTTGCATGTTAGCAGGCGAGTACAAAATACGCGCGCGCGCGCGCGTGTGTGTGTTTGTGTAATGCATTAGACTAAACGGAGTCGGGATTAAGTTTTCTTGTTGTGACAGCCTTCCCACTGTCTGACATGATGCTGAGTCGTCTTACTTGTTTGATTTTGGTGCCCCTGTAGACACTAGAGAGAGTATACATCATAGTTATACTTGTGTGGGTATGAATGTATTCCTACCATTAGTGATATTAATATGCTGACTAAAA
>JAGKTI010013511.1:0-22932 GCA_018397915.1 Birgus latro
ATTTGCAGTCATTAAATGTGTTCTGAGATGATGTCAGCTTAGAACGTATTTGAATTGTCATCAAATTAATGTCATAATTATTAGAACGCATTTGCATCGGCACTGTCATCAAATGCGATCTAAGATGATGTAAACTTAGAACAAATTTGCACTGGCATAGAAGAAAAATTAGCTAATAGAAATGAAGCATTTATTTTAGGCTATTTGACAAAATTACTGTGCTTGCAATTTCTTTGTATTTACTGTATTATCTGCAAAACAGCTGAGTGGTGAGTGAGGGATGGTTATGGTGGTCCAGTGAGGAGTAAATGGTTAGGCTTAGGGCTTAGGCCACGGAACGTATACACATCTGTGAGCAAAGGAGTCATGATAACTGTTCTGTAGAACACTTCTTTCCAAATCATCTGTTCACCAATAAATGCTCAAGATTTATTACTTTAGTTAATTTTTCTGTTTGATGAATGAAATACTATATTGAATAATATTTAAAACAGACCATGTGCACTTTGCGCTACTGCAAGACACTGCAACCAAGTGTGTTGTGTCAATTGGGTGTGTTTTAGGTTATTTCTGTGAAAAAATGTTAGGGTGGCCCTGCATATGAGTGGCATTGTATAAACTGCAGTGATATAGTCTATGTATGAGTATGTACAGCAATATCAGAAACCCGGGATAAATTGGTAACCAGGAAGGTAAAGGATTGTACTATATCTCTTTCAGTGTTTGACCTGATGGTGGGTATAAATGAGGGTAATTTACTTGAGGTAAGGTGGTAATGAGGGGCAAAAGTAAGAGCTTTGGAAAGTTGGCAGAACACATTGTACCATTATACATCCAAACATACTATCTTGAGTGACGCGAATTTGAGTACCACGGTTCTTGTCAGGTACCTATTGCCCACGGTACTCGAGGTTTGAGTGTATTTGACAAAGAGACAAATTTTAAAAAAGGAGGAGGAGTTATTCTACGAACAGAGAAAAAGCTCTAGATAAAAGAGATAGAAGTAGACATACCGTCACAAGTAGAATTAGTTGCAGTAGAGACTAGTACATCAGAAGGGACATTAATTGTGGTAAATGTACATATGCCACCCAAGACAAACACATGTGATAGAGGTGAATATGAAGACCTGGCAGAAAAGACAGTTCAGAGTTTTACTTTACAGAATGGAAGAAATCTGACAGAATTATACTAACAGAAGATTTTCACACAAATATAAGCTGGTATACTCTAGAAAAAGCCATGAAAGTTGTTGAGATCAAAGGCTCTTGGATTTTATACAGGAATTTTTTTTAATGAAATGTAAAGGAGTACACCAGAAAAAGAAGACCAGAAGACCCCTCATTAGTAGATCTCGTATTTACTAGGCAAGAAAATGAAATTGACAATATAATCTGTCACCCCCCTTCCAGAAAATGAAATTGACAGTATAATGTCACTCCCCTTCCAGCAAAAGTGACCATGCAGTACTAGATTACAATTTCAGAATAGCATATGCTATAGTTAGAAGTAATGGAAATTACAAAAAGAGGTTAAACTACAAAAAGGGCAACAATCTTGACGAAAAGAAGTACTTGAAGGATATAGATTGGGAAAAGGAGCTAGGGGGACAAGATATAAAACTTCTGTGAATTTTACGAAACAGGAGTCCATAATTATGTCCCATTGCACAAAGACACAGAAATAAAGATAAAGAACTGGTTAATACTGATTCTAAAAATGTAGAAAAGAGAAATTTGCTGTGGATCAGACAGAGATGACATAAAAGTGAGAGAACATATAACAGCTACAAGCAGGCAAGAAATGATTATACAAGGACAATTAGAGAAGCTCAGAGGCAGTTTGAGGAAGACATTATAAATAAAAGTACTGATCAGCCAAAGTTGTTTTGCAGCTACATACAAAGCAAAGCAAAAGTTAAAGATAAAATACAATCCATCATGGATGATGGGGAAATCTGTATCAATGAAGAAAATATTTGTGAAGTAATACACAAAAATTTCCAGTCAGTTTTTACTGAAGAAAGTAGATTTGCGAGAGATGAAAACAAATAAACATGCGTACATTCATTCATTCATTATCCAATCCAGTGTCGCCCCACAGAGGAGCGTAAGAGCCCGGGGCTAGGCAAGTTGGTCCTGACATTTAAGATGAGAGTGACCAGCCTCACTCATCCCTGAATGGCATTACGTGAGCAATAAACTCCAATCACCTCATGGATATAAACATGCGTACACATATTAACAAATACACTTATAATGAAACAGGAGGTCCAGGAAGAGATCAGGAAATTAGACAGGGGAAAAGCCAATGGCCCTGACAAGATTTCATGTTGGGTTTTACAGGAATGTGCAAAAGAGCTAAGCAGTCCATTGCATTTAATATTCAGAGAATCCTTAAGACAAGGAAAACTACCTGATGTTTGGAAGAAAGCAAACATTGTGCCCCTTTTCCAAGAAAGGCAATAGACAAAATCCACTTAACTACCAACCAGTATCAATGACGAGTGTTGGGAGATGTTAGAAAAACTGATACAAAGAATTTGAGTAAATCAACTGGAAAAACACAGTTTGATAACTGAAAGACAGTTTGGGTTTAGGAAGGGAAAATCTTGTGTTACTAACCTATGAAATTACCATGATAGAGTTGCAGAAATAATAAAGAAAAGAGATGGCTGGGTAGACAGCATATATTTGGTTTTCAATAAGGCATTTGACAGAGTACCACACAAAAGACTTTTATGGAAACTGTACAATCAAGGAGGAATCCAAGGTAATCTGTACGATTGGATGCAAGATATTCTCAGTAAAATGGAAATGAGAATAGTGCTAAGGGGAAATTACTCATCATGGAGAGCAGTGACAAGTGGAGTTCCACAGAGCTCGGTGCTGGCACCAATTATGTTTTTAGTATGTATAAATGACATAAACAGCAATGTTGGAAATGGAGGCTACCTAAATATGTTTGCTGATGATGCAAGAATACAAATGGAAATTACAAACGCAGACTCTTCCATAGAGCTGCAAGAGGAATTAAATAAGCTTCGTGAATGGAGCAGTAGATGGCAAATGGAATTCAGTTTGAATATGTCATGTAATAAAATTGGGTAACTCTCATCTTAAATCTCAGGACCAACTTGCCTAGCCCCGGGCTCCTATGCTCCTCTGTGGGGCGACATAGGAATGGATAATGAATGAATGAATGAAAAGTGAAAAAGACCAGACTGGGACTATAAGTTAGGAAGTTCAACCCTACACACATTAGAAAGGGAAAAGGATTTAGGAGTGATGATCAATAACAGACTATCACTGGCTGACATGTACACACTGCTTGCTAATATGAGAGTAGCATTCACATATGTAAATGAAGACATGCTGAGAAAGATAACAACATAATTCATCAGACCAACCCTGGAGTATGCATCAGTAGTCTGGTATCCTCATGTCAAAAAATACATAGGTAAGATTGAAAAGGTACAAAGGGCTGCTGCAAGATGGGCACCAAGTTTAAGGGACCTAAGCTATGAAGAAAGACTCGAAAAATTGAATCTGCCAACATTTAGGAGGAGGCTGTACGAACAGGATGGTACTCCCGAGGGGAATGCTGGTGATAGGGAGAGCTGCAGCTCCTGTTTCACTAGCTGCTTAACCATCCCCCATTGCTGACCTTTTCAGTGTGACAGTAGCATGGTGAGTAATCAGCATACTCTGATAAACATTTCCTCTATCTTGTGCACTACAGTGGAGCCCCTCAGATAGCGTTTTTTTGGGTAGCGATTCCATGGATAGCGACAGGAAAGAAACTATCTCATAGCAATTAATGCTGCACGGTTAGCGACAATCCGCTAGGCATTTAACACGTAACGAGCTGGTATCAGTGATAGTGAGTGCGAGTCTATCATAATTCAGTTCATTGACCCATGTGGAGTGAAAGTACGTATCTTAAGCTTTTCTTATAACTAATCTCCAACTATCTCTCTCCTACCAAATTTTACAGTTTTAAATTTTTCCTTTACCTTTACTTTTCTCTTGGGGGAATGCCGGTATCTAGGCGATACTGACGGGTGGAAGGTGAACCTCCCCGCAGTTACCCCAAGAAGAAGAAGACTGTTTGTTTATCCACGCGCTGCGCATTCATTCAACTTGTCACAGTCTCACCATTGTTAAAGCTTTTTGTGACCTTCCATTTATTGTCTGGCTACTGAGTGTTCTAATATCATGGCTTCAACTTCGGGGGCTGGCCCAAGTGGTGGTGGCGGCCCAGGGAAAAAACAGGAAGTGCTGGTAATGTAAAAGTGACCGAAAAGGCCAGACAATACATGCGTGGCAAGCCAAAGAAACAATACTGCATGGAGGAAAAGAAAAAGATAATTTTTTGAATATGTAGTATACGTTTATCTTATTACAGTACTGAAGAAATATGACGTGATACTGATGGGTAATGGAGGAAATTAGGGGTATAGCTGAAGGAGTCCAGAACTGTATTAATTTTTCTAGGTAAGAAGTTTGCCCCTCAGGTAGCGATTTCATGGATAGCGGCCATTTTGGTGGACTAATAAGGTCGCTATCCAAGGGGCCCCACCACATGCACTTTACATATCACACAACATATCCCACTTCGTTACAGGGGTTGACTCCTGCAAGCGCATGTGGCCAGAAAACTTTGCCCCTGCTACCGAATGGCAGACTTTTGAGGGGAGGCATGACGGGGCTTCCACCGGCATAGATCATGGGTCCGGGGCGAGATGGGGCTCGAACCTATGCTAGAGGGTACAGGGCATTGTGGTTACCAGGCTGCCGCTTTCGCCAAATAGAAAGGGGCCCGAACCTGGGAGTAGCGCCCCGGGAGGCTGTCATATCAGTGGGTGCATAATGGCAGGACAGTTACAGTGCCTAAGCATGCTTGAAGGGTGTCTCTGTGTCCCTGAGGACATGAAATTGCCCAGGGGATGAGAGTGGGTTCATGGAATGTATGAAGTTTGAGGGGTAGAGTGGGGGAAGTTGTTGAGGCATTCAGTAGGAGATGGGTGGGTGTGGCATGTTTGCAGGAAGTCTGGGTCAGGAGTGGATTAGCCAGAAAGATTGCTGGGAAGGATTGCTACAATAAGTTGTTTTGGCGGGGAGGGGACAGACAGGTGTGGGTGTGTTGGTTGCAGAGAAATGGGTGGAATATGTTATGAATGTTATGAGAGTAAGCAGTAGGATATTAGTGGTGAAAATTTTGTTCGGTGGAATGATGATTGCAATTATATCAGCATATGCTCCACAGGCAGGCTTGCATGAGGTAGAGATGGATAGATTTTTGGGTGACTTAATACATGTAGTAGGTGGTATGGGGGATGATGAGATAGTGGTTTTGGGAGGGGACTTAAATGGTCATGTAGGTGATGCAGCTCAAGGTTATGAAGGAATACATGGGGGATTTGCACATGGTACAAGAAATGCAGAAGGGGAAAGGATCCTCAAGTTTGGGGAGGCAGTGAACATGGTTGTGTGCAACACACATTTTAGGAAAAGAGAGAGTAGGTTGATTACATACGAGTCTGGGGGAAATAGCAGTCAGATAGATTATTTTCTGGTCAGGAGGGTTGATAGGAGGTTAGCGAGGGATGTTAAAGTTATAGGAAGCGAGGAATGTGTGTAGCAGCATAAATTATTGATTTGTGTCATGTTGTTTAAAGAATGAGTGATGGAAAAGAGGACTTATGTACCTAGGAGGAAAATATAGAAGCAGGAAAACCAATCAGTAAGAGATGCCTTCTTTAGCGAGATGAGGAAAGTGGTGGCTGAACAGGGAGCTGTTGACAGAGGTGTTAATGAACAGTACAGAGCCCTCAAGAACAACCTCTTGAAAGTTACTGATGCAGTATGTGGTTCGACAAGAGGCCTACCAAGACCTAAAGTAACTTGGTGGTGGGTTGAGGGTGTAGAAGCTGCAGTTGAGAAAAGAAGGCTTTTCCAGGAATGGAAGTAGGGTGGAAACAAGGAGGAAAACTTGGCTGCCAAGTGTAGGGCTAGAAGAGACGTATACAGGACGAAGTTTGAGTCACAGAGACTTTTACTTGATAACCTAAATTGTGTGGAATGGAAGAATGTGATATTTAAGGTGGCAGTCAGGTGAAGAGGGATAATTGGGATATTATACATGAGTCGCATGTGAAGAATGATGAAAGGGGTAGTGGTGAACAGTGGAGATAATAAAGATACATGGAGAGAGAACAATAGCCAGTTGTTGAATGAGGAGTTTGTCTGAGGCAGGGCAAGTTGGGAGCCACTACTGTGAGTGAGGCAATAGGCAGGAGACAGGTGGGGAAGGCGGCAGGTGTGTCTGGGTTGACTGTCGAAATGTTGAAGACCTCAGGAGATACAGAGGTGAGGTTAGTCGCTGACCTGATAAATATGATTATATATGAGTGTGTTGTCCCAAATGATTGGCTGAAGAGTGTAATTGTAAATGTGTACAAGGGGAAGGGTGAGTCTGTGGAGAGAGGAAATTATAGAGGTATAAAGCTTTTAGATCAGGTAATGGAGGGAGTTCTAGAAGGTATGATTAGAGAAAGAGTGAATACTGATGAGATGCAGTTTGGGTTTATGCCAGGCAGGGGGACCACTGATGCCATATTCATTGTTCGACAGCTTCAGGAAAAATATATAAAGAAAAGGGAACTGTACTTTGTTTTTGTTGATTTGGAGAAGGCCTTTGACAGAGTCCCTAGAGAGGTGGTGAAGTGGGCAAAGAGAAAACTTGGGATGGAGGAGTGGCTGGTTGGGGTGGTCATGGCCATGCATGTGGGTGCTCACACCCAGGTAAGAGTGAATGGAGATTTGAGTGATGAGTTCTCTGTGAATGTTGATGTGCATTAGGGGTCAGTTTTGAGTCCTTTGTTGTTTATTATGGTACTTGAAGCCCTCTCACATGACTTCACAGATGGACTCCAAGTGGAGAGATGGTATGGGGCACAAGGTAGAGTAAATGCAGAAAAAACAAAACTGATGACATCTAGGGATGGTGGTGGTTCGGTCAAAGAAGAAGGGAGAGTGGCCATGTGTAATTTGCCACAAGGGCGTGGGAAGTATTTCCATCTTGTGCAGTGTTTGTGATAAGTGGGTGCACAAGAATTGTAGTGGTATTAAAGGTAGACTGCAAAATAATGCTGATTTTATGTGTGCGGCATGTGGGGGAGAGCAGGTGGAGATAGTCAGGTGTGAAAGGTTTGAACTTGCTGGTGAGTCTCTTGAGTGTGTGGAAGAGTTTTATTATTTTGAAGACATGTTATGTGCTGGAAGTGGGGCTGGAGCTAGCTCTGTGGCTAGGGTGAGAAGTGGTTGGAAGAAGTTCGGGGAGCTGTTGCATCTCTTGACATTGAGAGGACTGTCCCTACATGCTAAGGGGTCTTTGTATGCAGCATGTGTTAGGAGTGTAAAGCTGTATGGTAGTGAGACCTGGGCAGTAAAGGAAGAGGATATTTGCAGGCTCAAGTGTAAAGAAATGATAATGATTAGGTGGATGCGCAGTTCATCCCTGCGTGCAAGGCCTGGGGGGGGCTGGGTTTACAATGGAAGAGTTGAGTGGTAGGATGGGACTGGAGTGCATTGGTGTTGTGATGAGGAGAGGTAGATTGAGATGGTTTGGGCATGTAGAGAGGATGGGGGATGATAATTGGGTGCAGAAGGTGAGAAGCATGAAAACTGGTTGCGAGGGATAGACCAAGAAAGTCGTGGGACGAAGTCATTAAGTGTGACCTCAGGGTTAAGGGACTGAGAAGGGAGGCTGTCATGATCAAGCAGCATGGAGAGCCACCATTAGGTGACCAAGGCCGACGCTTGCAAGCATGTTGGAGGCTTCAAAAATGAAACAAAAAGATTACAGGAGAGAAGGAAAAGAGGAGACATAATTATATTATATAAATGCATCACAGGAAAAGAGAAAATATATGTAAATGACTATATAGCTTATTGGGAAGGAACATTAAGAGGACACAGCAGAAAACTGTACAAAAAGAGAGGTGTTAAAGATGTAAAGAAATTCAGCTTCCCAAATTAAGCATTTGATCAGTGGAATGCACTACCGAATGAAATAGTGCATGCCAAAACAATTCATAATTTTAAAGATATGTATGATAAACCTGGTTCAAAACGTGGAACAGTACGAGCTTGACTCATTCCAGTAAAGATACAATTAGGTAAGAACAATTAGTTAAGAACACACACACACACACTACATTTTTATACATAGTACATCATCATCATCCGGACCTCCTTTCCCACCGTAGGGCAGGATGAGGAATAGCATTGTCCAGACAGTGAAAATTTGCCCAGTCCAATGGGCCACACTTCCTTTCACTCATCATTCAAGCTTCCGGAATCCTGGCTCCATCGGATACGCCAAAAACATTCACCACGTAATGTAGCTTCACATAAACATATCCGATTGAGTCAGTCTGAACGTTGCCACATTAAAACGGGGTGCCAAATCCCAGATCATGCACTCCTCCTCACAACATTCATCCAGCCAGCTAGATCTCTTGTCAGTTCCCTACCCTCATCAACATCCAGACCTCTTTTCCTCACACACTTATCCACCATATCTCTCCACCATTTCCTTGGCCTACCTCGTCTCCTCCCTCCTTCTGATTCGCTCAGATATACCTTTTTTACCACTCTGTGGTTATCCATTCTCTCCACATGACCATACTATCTCAGTACACTCTCTTTGATTCTGGTGTCCACAGACTTCCTCACTCCACATCTTTCATGAATCACATTATTTCATGTCGTATCCACCCTCTGTACTTGACATACATTCTTCAGTAGTCCCATCTCCACTGCTCTTACTCTTCACTTTTTGTTTTTATGCTACACCATAGTCACACATCCATATGTTAACCCAATAGCTGCGACTTACATCATATGAAGAACAGTGTGCGACTCTGATGTACATAATAATTATGATCATTGTTTTTTTTTTTTTTTTTACCCGTCACGTCCCAACTGATTTCCAACCTCTGATACCCCAAAATCCCAAGCATTTTTGGATTTTTTTTTTTTTTATTGGCTCAAACCTTTGCTTTTGGTGAAAAATCGAAAATTCATAGAGAAATCGCAATCCTGTGCTTCAAAATGTTGATACAGATGTCATGCAACCTTACGTTTTCCTTCTTTTTCAGGGTACCTGGCTAAAGAAAATGAACTATAGAAGGGTTGACTAATTCAAGCCACTTTAAATTACGTATTTATTTACGTATTTGGTACGAATTTATGTGTAGTAACAGAATATATTGGTTTTCACACATTTATGTAGGCAACAGAAGCATTGTTCAGTCACCAAACACATCCACATATGGCACCTTCCTTTATGACATTACCACCTCATCACTTCTGTTTGTTTCTTTCCCTAGCTTCTTTATTTCTTTGCCCTCCACCTCAGGAATCACTTTCACCATGAATTTCATCTTTGGAGAGACCGTGGGGCAACATACCTTTACTGGCCAGCTTACTGCTAACAGGTGAATTGCCCAGTGTGGGGGGGAGGGGGGTTAGGTGAGGCCAGGCAGTATCCCTGCTTGACAGCAGGTAGAGGAAGGTCTCCTTCATATGCCTACCAAAAATCACCCATGAAACTTGAAAATTGTGCAAATTATGACCCTTGCAATTGTGCAACGTATCTGTACATCGATGGGTGTAGCTGTGACAAAACGTCTTGACGTGCCCATGCGTCGATGGGATTCCTCGGGTTATGGCGCGCTACATTTTTCACCCAAATGTCCATAAATAGCGTTTGGCATCTCAACCGAGCTATTCCTGCCACATTCCGTTTGTCTCCTCATCACCCACACTCGTCAGTGTCTCATTAGCAAGCATGGAGGGCAGAGGTCAGTCACCTTCGCTCCCTGGTTGAGTGAAGATGCGCAACTTCATTACTTCACCATGGCCAAACTAAAGTAAATAATGAACTCATATTTGGTTTTCCTATTCTTTTCCATGCACTCTTTCATTTATAGGAGCAAAAAATAAAAATATCCCGTTTTTTTGCGCATGGGGGATTGACCACGAAACTTAATGCTGCAGTTAGCAGGTTCAAGTTGGCACTAAGACTCCTTCATGTAAGCCTCATGCAGCTGCAACACTTAAGCCTCTGTTTCTTATCAAGGCCTTCATTGCACAAGCTACTTTTCTTCCTTGTGTCACTCTACTTTCAACTTCATTTGCACATTTTCCTCTCTTTTCTGTCACTGTACCCAGGTATTTGAACTCATTCACAAATTTCAGTCTCTCTCCATTCACTCTGACATCGCACTGGGAGTCACCTTCTCTCTCAGTAACCGTCACTTTACTCTTTTCTTCATTTACTCTTAAGGCACGATACTCACAGATCTCAGCAAAACTCTGCATTAGTCTACCAAGTTCTTGCCCAGTACTTGCAAGCAGTACTGCATCATCAGCATACAATAAATTTGAGATATTCCATCCATCACCATTCATTACCAACGCTGTCCCTCTCCCCGTTGCTCGTATTTGTACTTCTCTCATCACCCCATCCATGTATATCTTGAAGAACCATGGGGACATCACACAACCTTGTTGCTCACCCACATCGATCATGAATCATTCACTTAGATGTCCAGTAACCCATACACATGCTTCACTACCATCATAAAAACTCTTGATGGCACCTAGGAGCTTACCATCTACACTGTACATGTGCAAAAATTTTCCACAGTCCTTCTCAGTCCACTTTGTCATATGCTTTTTCCAGATCCATGAATGCCATAAACACCTTATGGTCCTTCTCACAAGCTTTCTCTGCTATCTATCTCACTGCAAATATTTGATCCACACATCCTCTGCTACTTCTAAAGCCACCCTTTGCATCACTCACTAGGACTTCTGACATCACTCATGCTTTCTCTATAATAATTCTTCCATATACCTTCCTACCACACTCATAAACTTATGCCAAGATAATTCGTGCACTCACTTTGCTCACCTTTATTTTTGTACAGGGGTACAATCACAGCCTTTTCCCACTCTTCTGGCACAGTTTCACTCATCCATACCTTCTTACATATATCCAACAAGTACTTCATTCCACTCTCTCCACTACACTTAAGCATCTCTGCATACACCTCATCAACCTCAGCTGCTCTCCCATTTTTCAGCCGCTTCACAGCACTCTTTACCTATGCGAGTGTCACGTTTCCTGGCACTGCATTCCTTTTCTGCACACCCCCTAAACCAATCATGTTTACTTCTGCTCTGCTCTCTCTATTCCCATTCATCAGTCTTTCAAAATATTCTTTCCATCTGGTCCTTACTTCATCCCCATGGGTTAATAATCTACCACCTACATTCTTCACACCATCACATCTCTTTCCGCTTTCACTTCTACATTTCCACACCTCTTTCCGGAATAACTTCCTATTTTCAGAGTAGTTCACATTCATTTTTCCTCCTAGATCATCATTTACCTCTTTCTTTTTCCTCGTCTCTAGTCTCTTTACGTGCTTCTTGCTCTCAGTATATTCAGTTCTTATTTCAGCTGAACCCTTTGTCATGTAACCACTTTAGCCACTTCTTCCTGTTTTCCTTTACTGCTCTCTTAACCTTCTCATTCCATCATGCTGTACCTTTCTTCTTTGTTGTTACTCTTGCCACACCACACACTGCTTTAACATTCCTAACTAAGCACTCGCTATATGCATTCCACAGGCTGTCCATATCCATTTCACTCCAATTCACTGATTTTAACTCCACCTCTATTTTCGTACTGTAATCATCTGCCATTTCTTTGATCCTCAGTCTTTCTCCCTGACTGCTCCTCTCTCCTGATCCACCTCACTCCTTTCAGCTTGATCTTGCATACCACTCTGCATCATCCTCTCACTGCCCTCGTATCAACAACCATTCCCATCAGCAACCTCATTACGAGCACGTAATCAATCAGGCTTCTTCCAGCATGATCCCCGTTCCCTCTATACCATTTATATTTATGTGCATCTTTGTGTTTGAAACACAAGTTACAAATGCACAACCTCCTCTCCTGACACATATCCTTTAGTCGCTTCCCATTATTATTTTCTCCTTGTACTCCATAACAACCCATTATGTCATTCTCAGGACCAGTGCCTACTCTTCCATTCATATCCCCCAGTGCAATATATACAAATTAACTCCTTGATATTCAGGAACCCAGATCCATGTGGTATCCATGTTCCCCACCCCCCCCTCATTAATTCACTTTTCATTTACGTCTGCCACGAACCCTCCCAGCTTCATAAATCATCATCTTCATCATCCAGACTTTCCCCACCCAGGGTGTTATGAGGGAGGATCCAGGGAACTAGAAGAATATAATAATAAGATGAACAATTGGGGGGGGTGTTGTTTCTGATATTCTCCATCCATTAAAAATCTGTAACAGTTGGATTTGACCTGCCATATGTTAAAGTTTGGGGGGAAGCTAATCTGGAGAAGTGAATAAAAAAGAGTAGCAGTTTGGGGAATAAGGGAATTCTGACAGGCAATTGTTCTGCAATATAGCAGTGTGACAGTCAAGTCACGAGTGCTACCAGATATACCAATATAGCATGGGGGAAGACGTGGAGGGGTGGCACGAGGGTATTTCCATCGTGAGGAATGTTACATTTGGAGACTAGCTGTTGAACTACTCTCACTTATACCTGCATAAGTACAGTAAACCTTGCATAAGCCGAACTTTTAGAAGCCGGAATCTTCAGTTAGCTGAACTCAGGCCGAGACCACGTATGAAAGTAGGCCGAAATGTGAAAGTAGGGGGAGAAATGGCGCCAAGCGGACTCGTGGCGCCAGTCTGCTACTTGCTTTTGGAGACGGTAGTTGTGCCATTCTTACTGTCATTTAGTGCTGAACAGTGCTCTCCTTTTGCGTACTGCCTTGCCATGGAAGGTTCATAGCTTAAAAGAAGTGATACTAGCACCTCTAGTCGTAAAGGAATGAAGCTAAAAAAAAAAAAGTGCGCGTGTGACAGTGTAGTGATCATGATTAAAGTTCAGTACTATTATTACTGAAAATGTTACATTGCAGTCTATTACAGTGATTACATTTAAGTTTAGTTCTTAATATAGAGTGAAATAAATACTGGGTACTGTTTAGAATTTACGTTAAAGTATGAACTAACCCACCTCCACCAACTCCGTCTCCAAAACAAAACAAACTGCTGAACTTCGAAGAATCTACTGCTTCTAACGAAAGATGTTACATTGCAGTCTATTACAGCGATTACATTTAAGTTTAGTTCTTAATATAGAGTGAAATAAATACTGGGTACTGTTTAGAATTTACGTTACAGTATGAACTCAACCACCTTCACCACCTCTGTCTCCAAAACAAAAACTGCCAAAGAATCTACTGCTTCTAACGAAAGGTGTTACAATGCAGTCTATTATAGTGATTACATTTAAGTTTAGTTCTTAATATAGAGTGAAGTAAATACTGGGTACTTTTTAGAATTTACGTTCAAGTGTGAGTTAAACCACCTCCGTGTCCAAAACAAAACAAACTGCCGACGATCTTCTGCCTCTGACGAAAGGCAAATTATGTGCACTGAATTCTTTCTTTTTTGTCTTTCTTTATTAATTTATACACTGTATATGCTCCTTTACTTTAGTGTTAAGAAGACAAGTAATAAGTCTTGTTATTGCAATTTTGGGGGGTGAAAATCCACCTCCAACACACGTTACCGACAGTCGGTACTGCCTCTGTGAATGATTTTCTAACAATTAACCACTTCAGTACTGTGACGTCTATTTCTACTTTATTTACGCTTCCTCCAGCCGATTTTATGGCACTCAGGACTGGACTCACATACTGAAGGGGTTAACGAAGGCTGTACCAACCCCGTGCACTTCCACAGATCCAACCTACACTGACAAAAATTGTCTTGTGGCAGCAAGAACAAAATGAAAATACACCCAGCACTGAAGGGGTTAAGTGTATATTAAATGCACTATATTGTTTTTTGTCATAACTAATTTATTTATATATGCTTCTTTAATTTAGTGTTGAAAGGACAAGTAATAGGTATTGTCTTAGCAATTTTGGGGGGTGAAAATTCGGTAAGCCGGAAAAATTGGTAATTTGAACCAGGGTAGAGCCCCATATAGTTCGGCTTATGAAGGGTTTACTGTATGGAATATAAACAAATGGTTTTTGCAAGCTATATTACCAACACTTCACCCTACATTGTACCACAGTCAGATTGTTTATATGTTTTAATTTGGATTTTATATAAATTTTCAAAAGTTGCATGAGGAATGTTACCGTGATGCTACCCCCTCTTGTAGCTGGCTTAACCTCTACGCGCCAGTTGACGTGTATAGCCATCACTATTTTGGGCGCAAAGCAACGTTGTTGCTGTGTATAGCTGCAAGCGTCTTCCTGCCACCCTTTGTACTTTAACTTATCCTCACTCATCAACGGGACCACCTGGAGATGTGGAGATACTGTACTTTCATTTGAAAGAGGAAAAGTTGATGAGTCTTATGGATCATATAATTTTTTCTGTAGCTGTTTTAGTTTGGCAGATATTAGGGTTTGAAGTAAGGGTATTTTTTCTGTCATGGATATCCCCTGTAGGGAGGAGTGTGTGACATTGGAAAACCCCAGGCCTGTAGGGGTTAAGTAATTTCAGTAAGTCTGTGATTTGACTGGTTCAGTCAAGGAGTGCATCATATCAATAATATGTCAATAGATAGGATCAAGAGCAAGAAGCACATAACAAGGCTAGTGAAGAGGAAAAAGTAGGAGATAAATGATGATCTAGGAAGAAAAATGAATTCAAATTACTCTGAAAATAAGAAGTTATTCTAGAAAGCGGTGCAGAAATGTAGAGGTGACAGTGGAAGGAAGTGTGAAGGATGTAAGTGGTAGATTATTAACCCATGGGGATGAAGTAAGGACCAGGTGAAAATATTTTGAAAGGCTGATGAATGGGAATGGAGAGTGCAAAGTGGTTGTGAATGTGATTGGTTTTTGGGGGTGTACAGAGAAGGAATGCAGTGCCAGGAAATGAGACACTTTCGGAGGTGAAGAACGCTATGAAGCGACTGAAAAAATGGGAAAGCAGCTGGGGTTGATGAGATGTATGCAGAGGTGATTTGTGGAGAGATTGGAGTGAAGTGCATGTTGGAGATACGTAAGAAGGCATGGATGAATGAAACTGTGCCAGTAGAGTGGAGAAAGGCAATGATTGTACCCTTGTGCAAAAAGAAAGGTGAGTGACGTGAGTGCAAGAATTATCGTGGCATAAGTCTTTTGAGCGTTGTAGGGAAGGCATGTGAAAGAATTGTTACAGAGAAAGTAAGAGATATATCATTTGTCCAAGGGAGTGACAAACAGGGTGGCTTTATGAGTGGCAGAGGATGTGTGGATCAAATATTTGCAGTAAGACAGACAGTGGAGAAGACGTGTGAGAAGGACAGTAAGGTGTTTATGGCATTTATGGATCTGGGAAAAAAATATGACAAAGTAGACAAAGAAGGATTGTGGAAGGTTTTGAACATGTACGGTGTAGATGGTAAACTGCTGGGTGCCATCAAGAGTTTTTACGATGATAGTGAGGCATTTGTGTGGGTAAATGGGCAACTAAATGAATGGTTCATGCTCGGTGTGGGTTTGCAACAAGGTTTCATGGTATTCCCATGGTTGTTCAATATATATATGGATGGGGTGATGAGAGAAGTAAAAATATGAGTAATGGAGAGAGGGATAGCAGGGGTAATGATTGGTGATGGATGGAATATCTCAAATTTCTTTTATGCTGATGATGCAATTCTACTTGCAGTTACTGGACAAGAGCCAGGTAGAGAGTTTTGTTGATATCTGTGAGTGTTGTACCTTGAGAGTAATTGTAGAAAAAGTAAAATGATGGTTGTTGAGAGAGAATGTGACTCCTAGAATGATGTTACAGTGAATGGAGAGAGACTGGAATTGGTGAGAGAGTTCAAATACTGAGTTCAGTGATTGGAGAGAGACTGGAATTGGTGAGAGAGTTCAAATACTGGGTACAGTGATAGGAAAGAGAGAAAAATGTGCAAAAGAAGTGGAAAGTAGAATGACACAAGGAAGGAAGGTATCTTGTGCTATGAAGGCCTTGATGAGAAACAGAGGTATGAGTGTTGCAGCTGTATGGGGCTTACATAGGGTGTTAGTGCCAACTCTGACATACAGATGTGAGAGCATGGTGTGGCATGAAATTGAAAAGTCAAGAGTAAGAGCAGTGGAGATGGGACTCCTGAGGAATTTATGTGGAGTACAGAGAGTGGATAGAATATGGAATAATATGATACGTGAAAGATGCGGAGCAAGAAAGTCTGTGGACACCAGAAGTGGAGAGAGTGTACTGAGATAGTTTGGTCATGTGGAGAGAATGGATGACAACAGATTGATGAAAAGATATATCTGAGCGATTGTGAAGGAGGGAGGAGGCGTGGTAGACCAAGAAGAAGGTGGAGGGATATAGTGGATAGGTGTGTAAGGAAGAGAGGTATGGAAGTTGTTGAGGCTATGGAATTGACAAGAGACTGAATTGGATGGATGAATTTTGTGCAGAAGAGCACATAACTAGGGATATGGCACCCCTTTCTAACATGACAGCATTCAGATTGGCTCTGTCAGGTAGGTGAATGTGAAGCTACAGAATGTGGTGAAATTTTTTTGGCCCATCTGATGGAGCCAGGATTTCGTGCTTGATTGATGAGTGACTGGAAGCATGGCCCATTGAATTGGGCAAACATTGGCTGTGTGGACATTGTTACTCATAACCCTGCCCTAGGGTGGGAAAGGAGACCCGGATAATGATGATGATGATGATGATATGGATTATAACCATACCCAGTAAATTTGATTCATCCATCCATCCATCATCCAGTTCTATGTTGCCCAATGAGGAACATGGGAACCCAGGGCTAGGCAAGTTAGTCCTGCCATTTAAGATGAGAGTGACCAGCCTCACTCATCCCTGAGTGGCATTATGTGAACAATAAACCCCAGCCACCCCTAGGATATAAAGCTACACAGGCTCAATCAGATTTAAGTACCTTAATTACCTACTAACCACCAGGTTCCATATTGGACTGGTTGATGGTCAATTCTTTTTTAAGTGAGCAATTTATTTGAGTGATAAATGTGCTGAATTATCCTATGATATAGTTAACCCTTTCGCGCACGGTAAGTTTTATTAAGTTTCACGGCTCACGATTTTACTCCCCTGTGCGCTCTGCTGGCAGCCCGCGGTACGCAAATTACACATATTTTCACCTCATTTTCGCCACGCAAACCTCAAAATGTTGCCCTGAAACTCACATCATCTTATTCGCCAATGTCTGTTCTAGATGATAAGCCAAAAGAAAAACCAGAAAAATAGGAATAAAAGTACAGTGAAAGCTCGATTATCCAGGCTCGGATTATCCAGCCTTCGGTATATCCGGGCTGTGACTGAATGGTTCAGTGGTACAGTAATACATAGAATTATTCGTACGATAGCTCCGGTTTAAACACGAAGCATCCGGTTGCTAGTGAGTGAGGCATGGGTAAACGAACGTGAGTCTGTCCCCCCACCCACACCACCTGCTCACAACTCGATCACGTGGATGGCAGGGTGGAGTTTGGTTAGGCGACTGATAACCTAACCTAGCCTAACCTTGCTTAACTACCTAATAATTTAACCTATCCAAACCTGCGCTTCAGTTGGAGAATTGGGAAACTAAATCCGTTTCTAATTGAAATCCACTTCTTATTATGTTGAATAAGTTTCTTCAGTTATGCCAGAAACAGTCGTAGGTACGGCCTAAAGAATGTGCTGATGATAAAGGAGGAAATCTTTCAGCAAGAGAAGTTAATTATTACCAAATTCAAAGTAGAAAAATGCAGAAAACAAACTAGAGGAGTATGAAATGAACTGATAAAGTCTTTAGGCTGTATGCTTAGACAAAAATTTATGGGTTTCACAATTTTAGGGGGCGAAATGGAACAGAAATGTTTGCTAATCAGAAAATAATTACTCTACCATCTCATGTGTTCTCTTAAGTTAGCACTCAGTTTCACATTCTTCGTTAGATATCGCACTTCCCATTTCAGACTGGCAGAGCATACAGTTATTTCTGTCTCTTTTAGTTAAGTGTACATTATGTTCATTCTTAAGTGTATATGTGAGAGAGAGAGTATTGATGCAAACAATAATGTATTCCATTAACCCCTTCATAGTTGTCGGCCTTAAACGATGCTTTACTGTACCGGAGTCAGTGACGGTGAGTTAAAAGCTATAAAAAAAACTGCGAGCAATTATGGGAAGGGATCGAAGGTCACTGGTATGTTTACACGACCCAACTGTATAATGCTGTCGCAAGCAGCCAGGCGGTCACTTCCTCTCAGATGTCTTCGCCGATATGTTTAAATGCTAATGTAACATGCCCCTTAATTTTGTGTAAGTTTCCTCCATTATGCCGAAAACAATAGTAGGTAAGGCTTACGGAACGTTATGATATTGAGAGAAAATCTTTCTGCGAGAGAAAGGTAATTTACCACTCTCAAAATAAGCAGAAAAATACAGAAAACAAACTAGAGGAATATAAATTGACTTGGTAAGGTCATTAGGCTGCATGCTTACATGAAAATTTATAGATTTCACAATTTTAGGGGACAAAATGGAGCAAAAATGTTTACTAGTTAAAAAAAAAAAAAAAAACTTTCGTCTCACGTCCTCTGGTAAGTTAGCATCCCACATTCTTTGTTCAGTGTCGCGGTTCCCAACACATTTCGGACCGACAGAGCATACAGTTATTTCTGCTCTTTACAGCTGAGTGTACATTTACCGTTCATTCTTTGTTCGTTGTTATGTGTATGTGTGAGACAGTATTGATACAAATAATTATGTATTTCCATTAACCCCTTCACAGCTGCCATCCTTGAACAGTGCATTACTGTACCGGTGTCAGTGACGCTGAGTTAGGGAGCTATAAAATCTGTGAACAATTATGGAAAGGGAACGAAGGTCACTGGTATGGTTACACAAACTGCTGTACCATCCCAAGCAGCCAGGCAGTCACTTCATCCCAGATGTTTTCGTTGATATGTTTAAATGCTAATGTAACATGTGCCCTAATTTTTTTCTTTCACAGTTCATAGCAAATCAGATGGGTTTAGGGGCAAAAAAAAGAAAAAAAGTGCACCAGACGAGTCTTACCACATCTGTGAGAAAAAGAAACTGATTTTAGAACTTAGAAAAAATGGTTCCAAGGCCTGCCATGGGAGCACCCAAATGTTTGAACTCACTGCCATTGAGGGGGTTAAACATACGCTTTACTGTAAGCAGTAAAAGCACCTCACCAAATCAGTTCATCCTGATATTGTGTTATGTTTTTCTTATTATTTCTGGGTTGGCAAATAAACATTTCATGTTAAATCTCTTTCCTCGATGTTTTTAGCTGTTTTGCTGGTGACAACTCTTGTTGTTAACATAATGGCAGAAGGTACTGTTCTGATCTGATTGTTTAACCAAGCTTGGCCTAACTTAGCTTAACTGCACCTGATAATTTAACCTAACTTAATCTCCAATTTGGAAGTTGGGAAACGAAATCCGCACTTGGGTATGTTGAGTTTCTTCCAATGCGCTGGAAACAATCATAGGTACAGCTTCAAGAACGTGGCGATAATAACAGGGAAGAAATTTTTCAGCAAGATAAAAAAATCTACCCAACTGAAACTAGAAAAATACAGAAATAAGCAGGATGCATATGCAAAGATTTGGTAAGGTCTTTCTGCTACATTAAGTGTACATTTACCGGTAAATAAATCAGTCTAACAGTACTTGTTTTTTGTTTCCGCCGGATTAATTGTGATTTTGGACTATTCAGTCACCCTTTCACACCATATAGCCCGGATAATCGGGCTATCTCTGTACACTAAGCCGCCGTGAATAAACATTTTGGAACGTTGATCTCACTTCCCGACATCATCATTCGAGTGTTTTCCATCATACAGAAAAATGTTATAAGTTTTGATAGAGAATTTCATTGGCTTTCTAAAGAAAAACCAGAAAAATAGGAATAAAAGTACACTAAGCCGCCGTGAATAAACATTTTGGAACGTTGATCTCACTTCCCAACATCGTCATTCGAATGTTTTTCATCATACAGAAAAATGTTGTTATAAGTTTTAATACAGAATTTCATTGGCTTTCTAATGAGGTATGTCCGGTTGTGATGCGATTTGTAGTTTTTTAGAAAACAGCCAAAAACTAAAAGCTATTTTTGTTAAAAAATTGATTTTTGTTCAGGGAGGTATACTGCAAAAGTTTTCTTGCACACCTTATGTTTTTATTACATAATCTTATGTAGAATTTCATAAGCTTTCTTCTGATACCTTTTTGTTTTGATGTGCTTCATAGTTTCCGAGTAAATCGCAAAAAACTACAGGGTACTTGCGGCCACAGTTCACTTTCGTCATGCGCGCACAATAACCGCCTACGTAACCACAACTTTTCATTAGAGAAATTACATAGTTATGTCCTGTACATACGTAGAATTCACTGATCTTTATCATGGTTCTTACAGGAAATCGATACGTTCGATAATTTTGGAGTAAATGGACGACAAAGATAGAACTTTTCCTCGCCTGCAAGCGAGATAAAAACGCTCAATTTCCCTGCCTCACGAATACTTACATATTTTCGTTCGTTACGTTTTATTATTATTATTATTATTTTTTTTTACTCAAATTTTACACGTGAAATATCATAATCTCTTTGATATTGCTCTCAGTAACTCGACATTTCCACTAGTCTTTCGGCATGGTACTGATACTAAAGCTGAACTTTCTTCCATCTCATATGTGTATATGTAAAAAACAATACTTATTTTTGAAAAAAATATAGAAATGTAGAGACAGGTCAGTGTACAAATCAACAAAATATGGATAACTCACTTGCTCCAGAGGTGTTGAGCTGCTGGCAGGAACTTGAAGGGATTGAAGATGAGTTAGGTAGTGTGTGAGTTGTGTGTGTGAGTGTGTGGGTGTGTGAGTGTGTGTGTATTTACCTAATTGTGATATACAGGAAATGAGCTACGCTCGTGGGGTCCCGTCTCTATTTCTCAATAAGTCAAATTTTGCCTTAAACTCATTTAAGTTTTTAGACTGGACGATCTCTTTGTCCAGGCTATTCCACAGGTCTATACATCTATACGGAAAACTATATTTCTTGATGTCCTTTGAGCAGCTTGGCTTCTTTAGTTTCATTCCATGTCCTCTTGTTGCTCTCTCATCCCACACAAACAGATTTTCTCTGTCAATTTTATCTACTCCTATCATGGTCCTGAACACTGCAATCATGTCACCCCTCTCTCTCCTTTCCTCTAAGGAGGGCAAATCCAGCCTTTCCAGCCTCTCTCTGTATGGCAAATCTGCCAGACTAGGGACCATCTTGGTTGCTGTTCTTTGTATTCTCTCAATCTTGGTTATATCTTTCTTTTTGTGTGGGGACCACACTACTGCTGCATATTCTAACCTGGGCCGGATCATGGCCACTATCAATTTTTTTATCATCTCTCATCCATGTAATGAAATGCCACTCTTATATTGGTCAAGAGTTTATATGTCTCTCTCACTATCTTATTTATGTGCTTTTCAGGTTACAAACTATCCTGGACCAGCACTTCCATATCTTTCTCTTCTCTTGCTTTTCTCATTGTTTCATTTCCCTTCTAATAAAAAAAAAAAAACCTCTTGGTACTTTTACCCATTTCCAATATTTTACATTTTTTTGCGTTGAATTTCATTTCCCACATCCGGCTCCAATCATATATCCTATCCAGATCCTCCTGTAGCATTTTACAGTCCTCTTCAACCTCTACCTTTCTCAAGATCTTTGCATCATCAGCAAACAGGCTTGCGTAGCTGTTCACTCCATCTACCATATCATTTACATAAATCAAGAACATTACTGGTGCCAACACCGAGCCCTGTGGGACACCACTTGTTACTTCCCTCCATCCAGATGTCCTGTCCTTTATTACTGTCCTCATTTGTCTGTCACTCAAAAAGTCTCTCATCCATTCCAGGAGGCTTCCCTTCAGTCCTATATGCTCTAATTTCCATGATAGTCTCTTGTGGGGTACTTTGTCGAAGGCCTTCTCCAAATCTAAGTACACACAATCCACCCAACCGTCTCTCTCCTGTAGCACGTCAATCGCCCTTGAGTAGAAGCTCAACAAGTTGGAAACACATGACCTTCCACTTCTGAATCCAAACTGACTTTCAGTCAAAATATTCATCTCTTCCAGATATTTTATCCATCTATCTTTCAGGATTCTCTCACACAATTTCGCAACCATGCTGGTTAGGGACACTGGTCTATAATTCAGGGGTTCTTCCTTGTTTCCTCCCTTATAGATTGGCACCACATTTGCCCTCTTCCATTCCCGAGGCACTTTCCCCTCTTCCAAGGAGCACACAATTAAATTGTGAATCTTATCCGCCAGTTGTTCTCTGCATTCCTTCAGTACCCAATTAGAGATTCCATCCGGTCCTGGGGCCTTCCTTACATCTTGAGCTCCCAGTAATTTATACACTTCCTGCACTTCCACTTTTATATCTTTTATCACTACATTTCTAATCACTTCCTCTCCTTCCACAAACTCCCTTTCCTTAGTGAAAACCGATTGGAAGCATTTGTTCATTACTTCAGCTTGCATTACTGCATCCTTGTAGACCTCTCCTTCTACTTTCAGTTTGGTGATTCCTTCCCTTTGCTTCAATTTGCCATTAACAAATCTATAAAACAATTTGGGTTCATCCTTACATTTGTCAATTATACCTTTTTCAAAGTTCCTTTCTTCCTCTCTACGTATTCCTGTATATTCATTTCTAGTTCTTTTATATTCTTCCTTTGTTCTGATATTAC
>JAGKTI010013513.1:0-11024 GCA_018397915.1 Birgus latro
GAAACATGCTATAAACTGTGGACCAGAAGCATGGATGGGGTACGTCAATTTATGACATATGCATGAGTTTTTTGTTTTTTTTTTTCCAAATCTTTTTCAATTTTGGCAAAGGTATAGAGGTAAAAATATATTATTTTCTGTATGTAATGCGCTACTAACACCTTGTATGCTACTGGTGCAATCTATAATGTAGGTATTACAAAGACAAACAGAATACACAGAGTGGTAGGGAACAGTATGCATATTCATCACCAAATGAGATGTGCTAAAAGTCTTCTTAGCTGATGAGAATATGATCCTGCGACACAATGGGTCGATTTCTCATCGGCTATGGAGGCTTTCTAATATATAATCATTAATTATTTCTTCAGTAAATTACAACTCACTGTTCTCTTGTGTGTTAACTGCATCATTTTTATGTCAGCATAATATGCTGTCGTACTCTACGAGTAAAAGACAATATTACCGTGGCGTATGCATAAACTGGGAAAAATTTGATGCTATTGGGCTCTCTTCGTCAACCACAGTACAACCTAATGTCCGACCCTCTCGACAAAGCTACCACATATGAGTATAAGATCCAAGTCAGGCTGAAACTGTTCTACCTTCCCAATTAACAGCTTTTCCAAGCATGTGTTATTATTTTTCCATGTGAATAATTCATGGCATCATGATAGCAAGACATTAATAATGCTGTAATTCCTACTTGTTTTTCACTGTAGTCACAGGACAACCCAAATGGAGCAGAGAAGGCTCACACGGAATTCCTGAAAGTTCGGGTTAATGAAAGGCGATGATCGTCCAAATTGAACGATAAGACTAATTGTCAGCTGTGTCTGAGCTGCAAGATATCCGGTGTAGACTCAATTGCGTAATATGTGTTTGAAATACTAACTTAGGTACACAATCCATACGTATTATAGGTCTGTTTCTATCTGACGGAACTGGTCCACCCCCACGACATTTAATATTACAGTAAGTCGTACTTGCGGGAAATTCAGTGAGGTTGGAATGAGTCTCCTTGGTTATTGGTTAGATCGAAATTCCATTCTGACCACATTTTCTCAGCAACTGAGGTGAAGGTTAAGAATTTGCCAGGTCAGAGAAAAAAATACATATACCCAGTACACATGACAAAATGGCTAAGGCAACATCTCACGGTGTACTGACACCAGGCCGGCCGCCGCCAGCTGCTGTAATTCAGGGTCAGAGAGCTGTTGTGTATTGCTCCTGTGGTACTTTATTTTTGCATTTTACAAAATAAGTAACTTATATTGTGCCATATGGGAGAGAATGACTAAGAACAGTGAAGATATGTCAATAAAAAAAATTTCTCTAATACTCTTTAACCAAAAAACATGGAATTTGCAAACCCCATTGTACAGTTCTGTTCTCATATGAGGAGGACTTAACAGCAATAGTAGTTTTTAATCGAGAAGGCTTTTGATGATAATGATGATGATGATAATGGCTTTGCTACTGCTGCTGATGATAATGGAGATGATGATGGTGATGATGAGTTTGCTTCTGCTGCAGATGATCATAATGATTATAATTACGACGACGATGATCATATTACACTCACAGGTGTATCATCTTAGTCAGTACCTGCGAGTGAACAAAACTGTGGAAGAGGGTGGATGGTACACTTAATAAGGGTGCCTTGATCTCGGAAAGCTACTTAGTTAATTCTTTCAGTTATTTCTTCTCTTTTTCCTTCCTCCCCTCCTCTCTTTCACCCAATCACTCCGCTATTACTACCTCAGCTCCTTTCGACTATCTTCTTTTCCTCCCTCCGTCCCTCCTTTTCTTCTTTCCTTGCACCCTCTCCCCCTCACCTCCCTCCAGTCAGTTAGCTCTTCCATCCTTCCTCCCTCCAGAGAAAGACTAGAAATGGGATAGAGGGAAGGGTGGGAAGTAGGACAGAAGAAAGACCGGAGTTGAGAGAGAGAGAGAGAGAGAGAGAGAGAGAGAGAGAGAGAGAGAGAGATGAGTTTGGTTCAAAACAACCAGGCACTGAAAAGTCAGGAAGAATCTCAGTATATCACAGTTTTGTAACTAATCTCTAGCTTCCCGCACAGACCATGAAAACATCTTTTTCTTGTCGATATCTGAGTTCGCGTCAATAAAAAGGACATGTCTATCAATCATAACACCTTCCATGTCTATTGATCATAACACCTTCCCTTAGCAGAACACATTCGTTATAAACATACATGATGTTTGTCATCGCATTCTATGGTCATCCTTTCTCATCCTTTTCACTTTCTCGAAGTATTGCATTCTTCTTCCTGACGCCAGGGTGAACATCTTTCTTTATAAACACCTGTGATGAATATTCTCCATTTCTGTATTTCATTATTTTAAAGTTTCGCCTCTCGCTTCCTAATTTTACATAAAGAAGCTTTCTACATTTATATGAAATACAGTATATAGAGAAGAAATATTATCTCGTGGAGTCTCTAGCAGATCTGGCTATTTGAGGCAGGCGAGTCAGTGCTGCTGTTTGAGAACCCAGTGCAGTAGAGACAAGGGGAATCCTGATCACCTCCTCTGATGTGAGAATTCCCTCCTAACCCTTGAACGTCGGGGATAGCCTTGAGGAGAAAAAAAAAAAGGATTTTTTTTTTAAAATAACAGAAGAGAGGAAGGAAAGAAAGAAATGAATAAACAAAAAATCCATACACCAGATTACTGGCGTCTAATAAAATAGTAACAGTTGGACTTGAAGAGCTGTAGGTTGAAGTTTGCGGGGAAACAACTCCATCCAGAGGAAACTACACATGTCGGTCGCCATTTAAATTTTAGACCTCGAAACGACTTTTGGAGGCGAGAAAACCCTTCAGGTGTTCACCAGAGTGAAAATTCAGTTGTTCTCCTAGGCCAATGAAATAATATCGATGCAGATTATTAGGAGTTAAATTCTAGCTGAATGTAAATAACCAGCTGAGAAAACAGCTGCCCCGAGTGTGGATGGAACTCACGACCCTGAGACTGACAGACTCGCACGCTGCCTACTTCGCCCTCGAGACGATGTGATATACGCTCTGAGGGTTTGTTGAGATGAATGTTAAGAACAACTATCGTGATACTTCATTTTTGTACCAGTAATGTATTCACTAGCACACTTGATATGTTTCCGCGTAACACCATGCATGTCACCATACTACCATTATTCTCGCAGTCCTTATCTATCACTAAAGCATTACACTTTCTGGTATATCACCTTTACACCATACCTATATCTACACCGTGCGCACCACTTCACCAGACTGTACACATAATTTCACTTCTCCACACCCAGCACTTCACACAACACCCACAACTTCACCATACCACATCCGCCACATCCCTACACAACATCCACCACTTCGCTACACCACCTAATCACACCAGATACACCACATTAATATCATACCCACTACTTCACACAACACCCACCACTTCAGTACATCACACCATATCCAACATTTCATCTATTCACACCTACCACTGCACTTCACACTCCCATCACTTCATATTACGCCACACAACACCACACTCACAAACAATACACGCTCACCATCATTAGCCATAATCACCACCATCAACCACACCACTTCACTTCACCACGTCCATCTCCATCTAAATATTAAAGTCAAGCTGTGTATGTGTGTTTCTGTCTGTGAACGGTAAGAGGTACTGACCTAATTCTGTTTGCATTAGGCAGTGGTGAGTCCTGGGAGTGTCAGAAAAAATACCCCCGCCCCCCAAATAAAAAATAAAAAAATACTTTGACGATTGCGCAGGACGCGACGACGCGAAATTGTCTTTGCGTTGTTCGTTCCTTTAGTACTAGATATCGACCTAATTCTTTTTGCATTAGGCCGGAGTAAGTCCAAAACAATCGCTACGACGCAAGGGCGAGAAATTTTCGTAAGTTGCGATCCGCTAAAATATTTTAAAATCATTTTATCGCCTTTATGATCAGAACTGGTCATTGTGGGTTCGATAACGGTATGTGAACAATGATAATAGTATGTGAAAACATTCTGTGATGGAAAGGCTATCAGTTATCCCCCAAATTTTTGCTGGCAAGCAGTTACAGTAAGTAGTAACACAGCATTATGCTTACAACCACACAAAACCCACCACTACTGTACCACATCCGTCACCACTACACCACACCACACCTATGTAACATTTATTACAACACTAAACCAAACAACAGTACACCACATTCACCATCACACCACCACATCACATGACACCACGCAAAGGTTACCGCTGCTATACATCCACAAACACAACAGTGCATATAACACTACACTACAACATCACACCATACCTCTACACATTACGACATCGCACGCACATAACATTCACTAACATTACACCAAACCTCGCCACACCACACCCATCCTATTCTCCCTCCACACTCACCGCCACAACACATCACATCCACACAACATTCAGCATATTCACACCACACCACACCCACCCCTACCAAACCACTCCACGCTCACCACCACAACGCAACACCCAGCCTTTACCACTGTACCTTAAAAGCACACTTCGTTGCCTATTAACATTTACGCACGCCCGTTAATTTTTGCTAAAACACACTTCGATATTTTCAGGACAGAAATGTGCAGGTGTACCCATGGTTTCAAAACCCCCTCACTTTGCACATGCGACCCTTGTCCTGTGCATTATTGAGACCAATCACGAAAGTGGTGTACTAAACGAAAAACGTAATATTTTGATCATAGTTTAATGTAAATACCGTAGTGAGCTGATAGGTATTTATGTTTTAGTTTTGCAGTTTTATTTGTTCACTCCATTGCCAAGGGTGTTTTATGGCCTTTGTTGCTGTACTAAATTACAGAGCCACCGAACCATCTAGCCATCGAATATTGCGCAATTTGTTTTGCTGTTCTTATTCTTTACTTTTGAAGCTGTATCAAACTACAGTGAGAACTTGACGAGGCGATGAGAATGGTGACGATGGCAACGAAGATGATGACGAGCAAGGAAGCTGTTCGTTGCTATGCTTCTATTCTCAGAGTTAAGAATTTATTGTTCTTGGTTCATATATTACAGTCATACCGTGAACACTGATGAGATAACATTAAATAACTTCAAAAAGTCTATTTTCATTGTTGAAATAGCGGTACAATTAATATTTTATATTTCCACTTCTATCCCTCTTAACTCTCGCCTTACGTCAGATTTTTTTTTTTTTTTTAACAAAAGGGTGCGAGTTCTTGAAGAAACATCTGGCCTCTCCGTGGTGGTGTTATCAGTCCTTCATGCCACACATTATGGTGGTTATCAGTCAAGTAGTGGCATTTTCTCATGTATGAGAAGCCCAACCCGGCCCGGCCCGACCGTAACGGTTTTGAGAAGCTTATACCTCAGCAACCACAGGGCCAGTCACTGCGTGGTTTGCACCATATGACAGCCCCATTCCTTAAGAACTTTTTTTTTGACAGGTTTCATCACACCCTGGTGGTACACGTGACACGAGCAAAGTGCAGCATGTCGAAAATCTTCAAAAGAGGGTCACAGGTCAGACAGTTTGTCATAAAGGCATGAAACTGTGTAAGTAGAGTGCCATCAATATACTGTAGGTACCCTCGGGGTGTAAGGCGGCATTTCATTGCTTTCGGATTTAAATGGCCACTCTCGTACCTCGCCGACACAGGAGTTTTACTGGCTAATGTTGCTGTTGCGACGCTAGATAAACAATATAGGTAGTAAAAAAAAATCTATACAAGACAGATGCCACACTATCATCATCATCACCATCATCATCATCATCATCATGACCTTTCTTCGCTCCTAAGGATGAGGTGGGCCTAGAAAACAAAAACTAGTTAGAGGTGAATATAAATCTAACGAAATACCATCACCACGGCCAGTGAAATGGAACAGACATTCATTCACACTTCATTCAGTTACACATGATGCATGGTACAGACTTGGTGTGTAGCAGTGTGAACCTTTGAACGTCGAACAGCTTCAGTTTTAACAATTTTAGTTTGAAGACCTCAGTGATATCCCACAATCGTTGCTAGTTGATATTAATATTACTCTTAAGAAATTACTTTAGTAATTAAGGACTTAATTAAAGCTTTATTTTACTCATCTGCTTTTGAAGCGTCTCCTGACCGGTAGAAATCGACGAGAAAAAAATATTGAAATAAAAATTAAGCTATCATACTGACGGAGTCGGTACTGTAACAGTCTTATAAATTTGCCAGGTGTTAGGTGCCGTTATATTTACCAAATTCTAATCCGCCCTCTATTTTATAAATAACGTACCCTTCTGAGCCCTTGAATACTGTAAAGTTCATTTTGGGTTATTCGTACTACTTTCAGTGGCATTTATTCAGTTTATAAGTGCCATTATCACTCTCTGTCACATTGAGGTGGTTTGGCCATGTGGAGAGGATGGAGAGTGAGAGACTGACGAAGAGACTGTATGTGAGTGAGATGGAGGGGGGGAGAGGGAGGGGGGGAGAGGGAGGGGGAGGCCAAGGATGAGATGGAGGGATGGAGTGGAGAGGTATATGAGAGACCTGGGAGCAGGGCAATGAAATTGCGGGGGACAGGGCAACATGGAGGCGACTTGTTTGTGGCCACCCCTTACGGGATTAAGGCGTCTGGCAATAAACAGACAGATAGAATAGCCATTATGAAACGAGGAGTCAGATATAACCACCATAATGCGCTTTCACAGGAGCGACCTTTCATAAGTTGAAGAAAATCGCTAGGCGTAGCAAGGACAAAATGACATAAGAAGTCACCGTATCGATGGGCTTATGTAATGAGAATATCCAGAAACATGAAAGAGGTAAGATACAGGTAGATTAAATACCTGGGTGCTTTCTAAATTGATGAAGTGGTTATAAAGGTGTCCTGATGATCGAGTGGGCGGAAGTTGGATCTCACTGACATGCCATAAAAATCACCCCTGCTTACACAGACGCAACAGGCTTGAATGAGATAGCACTGGCATGTATTCAGTATGGATGGTGGGTGTTAGCGCCGACGTGGAAATGTGTGGTATGAAGGACTGAAGAACCTCAGTTTTTTGTCTAGAGCTGGAATACATAAAAAGAGAGATGAAGCATCAGAGAATGCAGCACCCGTGCCAACAATTTAATTTTTCCCTGTTACTTTGACCCTCCATTAATTACTGTTAAAATAGAATTGCTTCCTTGTTGCTTGACCCTTAGCATTTCCTAAGTACCGGTATAGTTCAAATCAGATAAAGAAAATATTTGAGGTGACCTTGCCCTGAGCTCTAGGCTTGACTTTTCTGTGGCCTTGATCTGACTGCTTATTCCCAAACTCTAACCTCAACCATTCCAATGTGATTTGTCTAAATCACTTAAAAACTTAAGTTAATCGTGTCACTTGTCCTTGACCCTCGACATACTGATCCCAAGAACATTCGGTCACTCCCTTCAGTGATCCTTAAGCCAATGAAGATTCATCAAAATTCTCGTACGATCAAATCTGTTTTAGTTACTTTGTTCACACACAGACACACGGGCCATTCTATGACCTTCGCCTGTGACCTTGACTTTTTACTGGCTGTTCTCAAAATTCAATAGCTCATTTTCTCCGTATCCTCAACCTCTCCCCCAATATTCGATCGAAATTAGATAAAACTTTTAGCTGACTTTGCTAGGCCAAACTTTGACCCCCTCCTCTGACGTTAACCTGCGACCTATGTTCTCAAAAGTAATCAGCTAACTCCATGGCTGACCCTGAACCCTTCCATGAAGTTTGGTTAATATCGGATAAAATCTATTAATTTTATTCTCTCTCTCTCGTATATACAACATACAACCCTCTTATGCACACACACACACACACACACACACACACACACAAAACCAATAAAAAATAACATCCGTTCTCGCTTCGCTGGCGCAGGTGTAAAGTTCCTGGTACTTTCACATATTCTGCCCACAGGAATAAGAACTTCAGCTACGCACTGATGTGCATTGATAAAGTCAGGGCTTAGGATGGGATTCCTGTTGATTTCATTTTTGTTGACTGGTGTTTAAAGGTTAGCGACACCTGTTCCTCAGCGATTTGTAAGGCTTATCTCACCTTGATATTCTCATGTTTATGACTGATATAAAGATAGTCGTTATTAAAGACTAATATATACCGTACAAAAAATTAGTTCTATAAAGGAAGAAGTGTTACGTAGCCTCCTGTGCCAGCAATAATGCAACTTTTATTCAGATGATCATCCCAAACACAGAGGTAACAGTTTGGTGACTTTCTCCCCTCGGTATTTAGAATTGTTTGAGTGTGTGTACCATACTTAATCTGGCCATCCCAAATGTTCAGGTATGCGCTGGATAACAGGATAACATTTTCTCTACATACTCCATGGCATGCGAAAATTTCCTGCACAGGCATATGGGTGTGCAAGGTTTATTAACTCTTTCAGTCACAGATCGTTTTTTTTGCATGTCATATTTGTTTTGTCTTTAGAGAACTGTATTTAGCTAAGGAGACTACGAAGATACTTTTCTCCTTGTAGGGGTGAGTTACAAGCTTCATTAATCCCTTCACTCTCAGGTACTTGTCATAAGCATGCTACGTGTATGATCATTTAAATACATCAAGAAAAATTCGAAAGTTGTCATTACGGTACTTATATTACTGAGTCAAATTTACTACTTACAGACGGTTTTATTTAATTTATGAGAAACGTTTTGTCGTGAAGAGGACAGTGAAAACTCAGCATAACCTTCCTAATTTGAGAATCCTTGCCTTAACTAAACAAAATCGTAAGATGCAGGAAAAAAAGAATACGTCGTCGGACTGAATAGGTAAGGCCATCGTATAGCAAACACCTTTCGATAACATTTCTGCTCCACGTTTAGTAAAATTTTCCGTTCTACCTGGTCATATGTTGTAATCATGGGGGAGCGCATTCTGGCGAGGGGAGCTGCACTAGAATATATTGCCTTACTCAAAATTAGCATACTAGGATTTATAAGAATTAGAGAGCGTGCGCTGTGAATATGCAACACTGTAGCTTTAAAGAAAGTTTTTTTTTACGTGAGCAAATATTACAGGGGTTCTTTCTCTCATTCTTATAAATTCCAGTGTGCTAATACTGAGTAATATTCTTATTAATGGAAAGGGAGTATGCCTCTCTGAGACTGAATGTTTGTGTGTGACTTTCTCGGGTACAGGACCGTTAACTTGAAAATATTTTTACCTTCACGTAATACGATATACAGGGTGTCCATAAAGTCTCTTTACAATAAAAAATTTATTACAAAGGCAATTGATGAGATATCTTAATCAGATTTGTTCTATGTACTCAGTGGTTATCAAAGTTTTTAATCACACTGCATTTGTGTATTTCAGGTACCCTGTTGATGAAAGATGTTGAGTTAAAGTACTGTTAAATGAACCCCTTTGTAAAGTGACTTTATGGACACCCTGTATCTCTGTCGACCTGAGAATGCCGTTTATTATTTTCAGGTTCATCCTTCTGTACGATGTAACTGCAATCTGTAATCGGAATCCATTAGACAATTTTTGTGACATTTGTAATCGTAATAAAATCCATGCGAAAGTGAATGGTTATCATGATTTTTTTTAAAGGTTACAATTGCAAGTAATTCAATATGCTATAATTTTAATATATCTGTATATTTCTTTCATAGTAATATTACTTTATATGCTGGGTATGAAAACAACGGCAATAGTAAGATTTTAATGTCATATAACTGAATACTAAAATGTAATAGGCAAAATAAATAACTAAGCACTGAGTGTTAGAGTCTCGTAAGCTAACGAGAAAACAGGGTCAAAACTCGTGTTGTGGCCACAGTAGGAGGCTTTCTAGTATCTCTTTCTTAGTGATTTATCTAGAATCATATATCACACCATTTTTAAAAGCTTCTTTTATTTTCATTACAAAACAGAGAAAGAAAATTGCAGGGAAGAGGAAATAAAAAGCCTAATTAATCAACGAATTCTCATCGGTTAGGGAGGCTCCTAAGCACCTCATTGTTACCATTTTGTTTCTGCAGATGGCACGTTATTACAGTACTGCTGACGTTAATACTTATGCAAAATCTTTCGATATTAAAAAAGATATGGAAAGCATACAAGCGAGCACAGAAGTGTATATAATGTAAAAGTAAGTTGAGAGGACCTACCACAAAGCCTCTTCAACTTTTGCAGAAATATTCCCATTTGTTAAGGTGGTCTCTTTGTATATCCTTCTTAGCAGTTCGTTTGTGCATAAACTGTCTTTATCTGTGGGACATGCACCGATATTAAAACGACATAAATGAACAAGTATGGGAAGATCCAGTATTTCAACTAAACTGCTAAGGAAGAGGAGCTGGAGAACTTCTTAAGTCAACGATAATACGACTCTTATTGGTAACTTTTCCTTAACGGTGTATTTTTGCAGCGGGGTGGGAGGAGAGTGTGTGTGTGTGTGTCTGGGGTGTGTGAAGGTAGGGTGTGGGGATGTGGTGGGGTGTGTGAGTGTAGGGACGTGGTGGGGTGTGTGAGTGTAGGGACGTGGTGGGGTGTGTGGGTGTGCGTAGGGATGTGGGCTCTGAACGGGAGTGGGGATGTGAGTGTACGAAGGGTTTCTAGGTGTGGCTACGGGTGTGTGTGGTTGCGGGTGTTGCGAGGAAGCGTGGGTGTGAGTGTGGCTGTGTGAGGCAAATGGTTGTGATGGGGGTTGGTAGTTGGGCGTGAAAGAGTATGGGTGTGTGGGTATATGTGTGTGTAGTTGTATGGGTGGGTGTGGGATTGTGAATGGGTTTACTGAGAGCATGGGTGCGAATATGCGACTGAGTGATTGTTGTTTGATTGTTGTTTGGGTGTCATTGCGGTGTGTGTGTGTGTGTGTGTGTGTGTGTGTGTGTGTGTGTGTGTGTGTGTGTGTGTGTGTGTGTGTGTGTGTGTGTGTGTGTGTGTGTGTGTGTGTGTGTGTGTGTGTGTGTGTGTGTGTGTGTATGTGTGTGTGTGTGTAT
>JAGKTI010013514.1:0-22925 GCA_018397915.1 Birgus latro
CTCTCTCTCTCTCTCTCTCTCTCTCTCTCTCTCTCTCTCTCTCTCAACCTGTTTTCCCCTTTCCCACTCTCTCCCCTTTCCTATTACCTCACTTTTTCCCCTTCCCCTCCCTCTCCACAAACGACTGCACCCGTTTAGTAAAAATCAGAGTTATGTTGGAGATTTAGCTGAGTGACAGTTTTTGGGAAGGGGAGGGTGGCAGAGAGAGACAGGGCGACAGAAGGTTAGTAGCGAGAGATTGGAGAGCCTGAGGGGGGAGAGAGAGAGAGAGAGAGAGAGAGAGAGAGAGAGAGAGAGAGAGAGGCGAACAAGCAATATATATGAAGAGAGAAAATGAAAATAGAGGAGAGGAAACAGGAGAGGATGGAGGCTACAGTCAGGAGGGGAGGAGTGAGCTTAATAGACTCTTATCTTTCTTTCAATAAACTGGCTTTCCATGCACAGTTTTGCGACATGCAGCCTCGTTAACAATGCACCGCTCACAATACTCGGCGTCAACACACACAGGCTCTACCTCCATCCATATATATTGTGTAACAGTGGCGATGCATATGTGGAGATTTTTTAATTTTCTGGTTATTGAGGTGCTTAACACTGTCAGGCTCCCAGCTGATGAAAGTCGTCTGGGGTTAGATGGGATAGAATACTTAGGCTGCCCAGACTATGAGAAGGGTTATGGTGGCAAGATGAAAACGCCTACGATCACATGATTAAACTGATTAAAATCTTTGGTGTCAGCCTGAAATGAATGCCAAAGTAAGCAAGATCATGAGAGGGTTGTCATTATCATCTGTTTTTTCTCCCTAGGCATCCGACTTTGGACACAGACAAGACGCCCGTTTCCGAGGTTCAGCAATTCACCTATCACACACTAAGGGGGGCTAGTCAACTGCAACCCACGCACATCACCTGGCATATGGCTACTAATACCCTTAGCGGGATACACTAGGAATATAACATTCAGACCTGATGTTACGGATGCTGTGAGGGTATTTTTAGACGCAGGAGCATCTCTTGGAATGGCCACGTCTATCTGTTTATCACATTTCATACCTCACACTTCACACCATACTCCTCATACCCAACACCCCAAACCCTGTATCTCACACTCGACACCACACGCCCCACATTCCACACCTTACGGACCATACTCCACATCTCACATCCCACACCTTACAGACCAAACTCCACACCCCACACCCCACACCTCACATCTCACACTCCTCATCTCACACCCCAATCCTCATACTCCTACTACGAGTACATAATCTAGCAAACCATACCCAACATCTCATAACTCACACTCACATCCCTCTCCTTATACCTCACACCCACACCTCATAACCTTTATTGCACACCTTATACAGTAGCTCACAACCTACACCTTACAACATCCACACCCACACCCACACCCCCCATATCCACACCCACACAAACACACCACAACTCAAACAACACACCTCAAGCCCCACGACTCACATCTCCATCTCACCCTCCCACCTGCCTCACACTTCTCAACCTGCACCACAAAACCCACACCTTTGACCTCACACTTCATATTTAACACTTTCCACAACCCACAGCAGCCTAATTAGCCAAACCATTCTCAACCACATCACTGCATCGCGATCCACAATATTTACAACCACCTCCGCTCTTCCACCTCCCTCCTAAAAAGAAAAAAAAATGGCGAGCATATTTTTTCATCAGGAGCCACACTGATCATGACCCCAGAAAATATCGGCAGAAAAAAAGCCACACATTTGCGATTAATCATGCTTTTTCCACCTCTCCTCTATTTTTTTTTTTTTGGGGGGGAGGGGTAGTTCCTAGTTTGACTTTTTACCTCTCACTATCTCTTTTTTAATTTTTGGTTCCTGGTTTGCCTCTGAGCACAGGACGAGAGGAAATATTAAGAGGCTGTCAAAGGAGGCCCGTTAATTAGTCTAGCCTTGGAATGAGCTATCAATTTGTACAGCGATTAACTACTCATTGTGAGGGCGCTTGGGTAATCTGGGCGGAGGCTTGGCGTTTAACTTGATGTATTAAGTCAAGTAAGGACATGTGCGGCGTGAGAAGAGAGGAGTGAGTGAGGGCGAAGGTAAGAGTATGTGAGGGTGAAGTTATCGGTAAGAGAGACTAATACTGTAGCTAAGACTGAGGTGAAGACTGAAAGTACGCAAAGACAGAGACAAAGACTAAGCCTGATATAGGGACAGACTGAAACTGTGACTGTGAACGAAACCAAGGCTCAGGCTGGGATTGCGACAGAGATTGAGAGAAACAGAATGAGACTGAGCCTGGAACTGTGACTGAGACAAAGACCGATATACCGAGGATACAGAGATAAACAGAGACAGGGATATAGAGATAGGGCTAGAATTAGAGATGGAAAGTGTGTGTGTGTGTGTGTGTGTGTGCTGAGAGAGAGAGAGAGAGACCCATTTCTCTGATGAGGGAGCATCTCGACGAGCGGCCCGATCGGTCAGTCACTCTCTACTTTTTTATTTACACTCATGGTGTCGAAGGCAGATAACGCACACCTATAATCGAAAGCAGACATCCCACAATCAAAACCGAAGCCCAACAACCTAGAACCGATGACCGACAACTCACTACCGACACACGACAAATCAAAGCATATAGTCCATAAACCAGACAACACACAGTTACACATGACACAAGACAACTCCAGGCAGACAACCGACAATCTGTATATCAAAATCAATATACCACAATTACACCCGACATCCGAGAGCTCAGAACCGACGGCCGACAAGTTAACCACCGACAACTTCAGTAAAAAAAAAAATCAAGGTCTTCCGCGATCCTAAGACGACAACTGCATCTGAGAACCGACACCCGATAACTCAAAACCCATAACAGACAGCCGACAATCCCGACAACATCAATACAAGGCCAAAACTCTCCCGTCCTTGCCAATGACAGCTCCATTACATTTCATCCTGCTCCTCCTCCGCCTCGCCTCCTCAAATAATGGCCTTCTTTACCTTCAAGTTTATTATGGAAATCTTACCTTACCTCACCTGTCCTTACCTGAGTTTGAGTTATCTTTCTCAGAGTCACCCTTCTTACTGCCAGCATTATCAGGAAATCTTATACCTGGCCTTCTTTACCTTCAAGTTTATCATGGAAATCTTACCTTAACTCACCTGTCCTTACCTGAGTTTGTGAGTTATCTTTCTCAGAGTCATCCTTCTTACTGCCAGCATTATCAGGAAATCTTATACCTGTATCTACCTATCATTGTATCAGAATTACCTGCTACATTGACACCTTCCTTCGGGAGAGCAGCAAAATCCATTCTCTTTACCTGACTTTATGATCGGGTTACCTTCGAAGTCACAGCCTCCTTACGATGAACATTATCATCAAAATATTTACCTGTATTGTCCTTCATAAAAACGTTTACCTCTATTTTACCCCATAAAAACGTTTACCTCTATATTCCTTTAAAAAAAAACGTTTACCTCTGTTTTTCTGTCCTCATCTAAGCTTAGGAATCGGTTACCTTTATTACCTCAACCTTCTTACTGTAAAAAATAAATAGTTAATGAATTACACTACCTGCTTTTCTTTTACGTTGAAACCTTCACAAATTTTTACCAGAGGCCATGGAGCGTCTTGTCATCTCCTGGACTAGGGATCTCTCTCTCTCTCTCTCTCTCTCTCTCTCTCTCTCTCACTTTGTGCATTATGACAACCCCATCACCCTGGGAATGTCTTTCCTGTCTTTTTTTTTTTTTTTGCTATCCCTCGCTTTATTTATTCAGCTACGATTAGATTTATTTTATCTACAAGGGTTAGAGACAACTATTATTAATCCCTCCACTTTCAGACATCCTAAGGAGTTAAATAAATCGTCTGGTGGTAGCAAGAAAATTAAATGAAAGGTCAATGGGTACTAGGGGGTTAATATTTGCTTAAGGTATTTCTAGGTTATTATTTAAGTAAGGTATTTTTATCCACTGGTCAACGACAGTATTCATATTTAGCATACAAGATACAATTTACGTGCCTTATGCGTGACAATTCTTATAGGGAAGAAGCTCTAGAATCCTTCCTAAACGATCTAGAAAACAGCCTCCATAATTCCTGACTGGGGTTACTTTTGATGGTCGTGTTTTATCCATGTTTATTTATAGTTTATCAATGTTTATCTATGTATCTATCTACCTGTCTGTCTGTCAACGAAAAACCTGGCTAACCTTGTACTCTGCCGTGAAGGTGTGTGATGAGCTGGACGACCGACGGGCCTCAGGTAACAAACTGTCATGTCCCGGGCCAGAGTCCGAACCTGAAAGTAAGAAAAATATAACTTTCACCGGACTCATGTCATCTGTTGATTAAGCTTTCCCAGAAGGTTTCATCACCATCCTTCCATTAGTGTTTATGTAACTTGGTGGGCAGGAAGACTGACAAATAGGCAAACAAACGTCAAAGCTTAATCATCTCCACCTTCTATAGCAGAGGTAATAATAACAATAATGATAATAATAATAATAATAATAATAATAATAACAGAATTAGCCATCCTCCACAATCAACATTTCAAACAATATTTCTTTCATCAAGTACACTAGTTGAGCGTCGGCTTACTGATAACAAAGCAGGCAATTTAATGGTCAGATCAGGGGCTTTCATTCAGGCAAGCCAAGCATGACAATATACACTAACGCAGATAACAACAAAGCGCTGAAAAATAACAAAACCCTGCTTTTAACCCCCTCATTATGGTGATGCATTTCATATTTACTCTTGTTAGTGCTGCTGGACTATATGCAGCTTAGGGCAGACTGTTCATCCTACTGGGGGAAGGAAGCTACTGTAAAATTAGAGATGTTCTTTCTTTCAGGGAGCAGCATATTTCTCAACACAATGCTGAGGGCCTCGTAATGACTTCTTAACTATTTCAGTCGATGTTGTTATACTTTGCTTTAAATCTTTTTTTTTTAATCTCCAGGTGATTTTATTGGTCTTCATAGATTTTTCCGATCAAATATGACGTAGCCTTCACTACTACTTTCACAATCCGAGATCCTTCCTAAGTTTAGTAAAATTGTATTGAAATCGCAAAAATACACCTGGCAAAGACGTCCTCGCACTTAACGGGTAAAAAAAAAAAAATCCTTGTTGGCAATTTTCGTATGTATCTTTCATCTTCAACAGACGATCACTATGCCTGGCAGGTAACCCCCTAACCTCATTATTGGTAACCTCTGAACTATTGTGTAATCTTTAGCTATGTTCTTACTAATTACAGTTGATTTTACATAATTCAGAAAAGACCTTTTGTACTACAGTGATTAATGGAAGCTGTATGTAACTCCTCCGGTTCGAAAAAAAATCTTTCCAAACTTGAACAGAAGCCTCTGAAAGTAGTAAGCACAAAATACGAAAGTCGTCTTTGAACTTAAGGGGCTAACAGATTAAAAACCTGTTAATTCCACTGCGACTCACAGTCATATCAGAAAACCATCAACGCTAACACAACCCTCAGCGCCTAACCTACACATCACCACATGAAGACAACAAGAATGAAAAGGTAAATTTGTTTTCATATTCGAGCACTTGACTTACCTATGCAGAGAGGCCAAATCAACCACAGGAAATTTAATGTGTTTATTCCATAGTTGGTTTGATCTCCCGTGCATATAAAATTAGGTCAGAGTATAAAAATAAACTTGCATTTAACGTAATCTAATTAACTCTGCAATAAAGTTTCTGCGAATGTTTTATCAGTCCGCTTACTAGCCACAAAGCTTTTATAAATAGTTTTAGCGGGAGTGTAATCATGTACAGCAGAACTGGAAATCAACGCTAAAACGAGACATACTCCAAATAATTAACAACACACAGTGACATGAGAAAAACCCACACCTTTGTTTCCCTAATGACGATGGTTCCACGTAATACTCTTAGGAGATTACTGCGATGAGCTGCCCTTTGAGTGGTAATTTGATGTGCCCTAATTTTTACCTACATTTATATCAACCAGCCTACCTCCCCACACCCCTCACCCCGCGTCCTATTAAAACAGCTCACATTGTACCCGAACACAGGGGCAGAAAATTCGGGCCTAAAATTCGTTGTGTTAATATGTTGATCTCTCGCCGACATAATGGCAGCTCGGTATTAAAAGCAACATCACTCCATGGCCGTTATTTATTCGGGGTGACCTGAGTAGTTCCCGGAAAGCCCGGAAAGGGAATTAATGATTAAGAGGAAAATATATATATGGAGGAGTATTTATCCTTTCAATTCCGTGACGAATTATTTTGTATATCTTTGTTACTTTTATATTTCATGCAGATTAGGAGATCGTCCTAGCAGTGAAAAGGCTGGATAAGATCTATATGAACTCTGCAGTTCGAAAAGCCTCTCCAACGCTGAATAATGCCGTTTGGAGATCGCAAAAAAATAAAATGAAAAATGTCATCGAACTGAAGGTATAAGTAAACTTAGTGGTTAAACTACCATTGGTAAATCACCAGCAACTTATTTCATGACATAAATTCAAGAATAAAGGAAAAACAATAGCTCTTATAATAAAAACCAAGATAACAACAAGAGCAAAATTGCTCTGAGACCTGCGGCGAGGCTCCTGTTCAAGCAGTTTGCAGGAAAATGTAACTAGCCCTAACAGAGATCCACTACCCACACCACCACAGGTGTCAGATGACAGCAAATTTGGAATCTCCATGTAAAATAACCTGATATGGGGGGACTTTTATGTCTCAATGGGCTTAAATTAATCACTATTACTAAAGCTGTCGCTAGATGGTGCCACCTCAGGTGTCAGCTGATGGTAGATTTGTACTTTCCATGTCAAATTACCTGTACCACTTTTATGTCTCCAAAGGCCTCCTTTTAACAAATCCCCCAGAAGCAGAAGCAAAAGAAAACGAAGAACGCTGGCCACTCATTGCCCTGCTGTCTACCGCCACAGGTAAAAATACTGATATACGACAGACAAAAACTGCAACACCACCTACATCACTACCATCACCAACAACGTTTTACAATCATCATCATGATCATCATCATCAACAAAATTAAGAGGAACAGCACCCAGCTAACACCACAACCACCACCAACAACAACAACTACAACAACAACATTATCAATAACACCACCACCACCACCACCAGTACCACCACCACCTCCAATGAGTTCACCACCACCACCACCATATCACCTACAAACCCACCACTATCGTCAACAATTTCAATTTCATCCCCACCACCAATTCCAACCCCAGAGTAAACAGTACCGATAAAAATCTCTACACCCATCACAAAGCTCAGGGGAATCCTAACCCCAGCACCACACACACACACACACACACACACACACACACACACACTCTGATCTATATATTCTTGCTATCACCACACGATTTTTTTCAGTAGAGGAAGGGTCTCTAACTGTGAAGGGGTTAATGAAGGCTACTCGAGTGAGAAAAGTGTCCCATATTACGTATAACCTCTTGTGAATGTAGCAGAAATAAAAACTAGGCAGAATGTGGTGACGACCGGAAGGCAGCTTGAAGGGGAGGGAGATCAGTCACCATGATAAAAATAAAAACTCCCAGAGAGTATAGGCGAAAGGTCTTAGTTCTAACCAGTACATTATATTCTCAGCCTTTATAATAATCCCTACCTCACTATCTCCGGAACTATATTCTATACTATTGCATTTTACTTCCGGTTTTTACCTTGACCTTACCACTCTACATACCTATACATTACAGAGATCCCCAGCGTACTACACATACAAGCTGCAGGCGACATTATTTCAACACAACACTATCTCTCCCACTTCTGGCACCTCCACAATACAGTCTCTAGCTCATCGACATGCTTCGTGTCCTATACCCTTAATCAGCGCCACCACCACCACATATATTACATAACAACAACTCTCAGCTCCAGTACAACCTCACTGCGCCTAAGACTGCTATTTAAGTCGCCTCGAGAAGTCTGATCCCCTAGAGATGACTCCAAGTTTTTGATCATGTTATGCTATGGAGGCGACTAGGATTACCATCCACCCATGAAGGGCTATGGTAACCTAGCCTGGAACCCCTACACTTTGATGGGAGTACAATTAGACTGGGTGTCATAGTTTTGCCGGCACAGGACACCTCCTGGGCACAACCCCACCAACCAGACATCGCCATGACCCCGGTCACCTCCCTGCCAGTGAGGTCGGTGGTCAGAGGGAGAGGCAGTATGAGAACCAACACTCCTCTACCTCATAACCTCCCACCGTCACTCACAAATCATTTCACCCGCGCGTTTCCAAATTACTTTTTTGTTTGTAACTCTGTTAGTCAAATACATTTTTTTATAGCCGGGCCCAACCGGGATGCTCTTGTTGGTGGAAACAATTGGAATCCACTCTGCAATGACCTCTGGCTTTTGCGAGATTGGGACGAATTACTGGCTGGCGGACCAGGTATTTTCCCTGGCGGGAGCAGCGGTGATCAACGTTTGATTCCATCGATGCAGCGTCCATCTTTGAAGCCGGATTTTGGCGCTTAGCGACCAATCTAAACTTCAAAGGTTTGCTCTGGTTTATTTTCATAATTAGTTTAGCCCATCACCGTGTTGTTGCAACACCTGCATCACCGACACAAAATTTCCTTCGGTGGCTGTATAAACAACAAAAGGTTGAGAATCAAAACTGATTTTCACAAACGTACACAAAGGAAAATATGATTTTTAGTTCCTGGCACTAACAGATTAAAAACGGCCCGTTCAGAGAACGGCATATAACGAAAGGCTTTCATGGGTATTGACGGTGCAGATATACAAAAATCTATATATAGACATACATATACAGAGAAGTCAGAATATACAGAACAAATCCACAGTTCTAAAAATACAGTACATGCGTACCCGAGTTGCTATCGGCACCTTGGTATGATGCCACGACAGGACCCTGTACAGATATGTGATATTTGTTTTAGAATACATTTTTTTTATGTAAGGAAGAAGGAACCAAAGGCCAGGAGCCCGCAAAATGTTCCCTCCAAGAAAAAACAAAAACAAAATAACAGAGCAAAATTCAAGATGCATTCATTTCGAGATGCCTGGATAGGCTGCGTTTGAAAGACTGGAGATCATAGGCAGCAGGAAATATAGACAAAGAGAGACAGTTCCAGAGCTGACCTGTTGCACACATGAAGAATTGGGAGTAACGGTTAACCCTTGCAGAAGAAAGCTAGACAGAAAAGGGATGAGAGGTTGTTGCTAGACGGGTGCAACGCACCCGTCGTAGTGGTGGAGGGATGCAAGCAGACAGTTCAGAGGAGCAGTGACCATTGGAAGAGCGATAGAAAAGAGATAAAGATGCAACAGTGCGACGAAGAGACAGAGGTTGAAGGAAGCCAGTGAGAGGCGGAGAGTTAATGAGACGAAAAGCTTTGACCCTAACTTGTTGAGAAGAGCTGTATGTGGGGAGCCTCCCCACACGTGAGTTGTACTCTACACAGGGACGAATATAACCTGTATGTTAAGTCAACAACTGCGCAGTGGTAGAGAAGGCACGGAATTAGCTTAGCACACCTAATCTCTTGGAAGCAGAGTTTCCAAGAGCGGTAATATGATCTTTCCAAGTTAAATCTAGAGAAAATGAAACCCCAAGTATGTTTAATGATGATGCCTGGAACACTACCCATCTTAATACGACTCCGAATGATTGGAGGCAACCGAGCTTACTGCTGCCCTAATACGAAATACAAGTTATTGGCTGAGTACGAGCTTTTCAATTATCAGTCTCCAACCAGCAGGCAACGGAGTGGTTAGTGTTGCTAAATAGGAAGCTGCCGGCCCATTGGCGCCAGGGTTCGATTCCTGGTCCAGGTAGCTGGCGTAACTCTACCCTCGTCATTCCACCCTTTGTGGGTTAGTAAGGGAATTGAGTGCCTAGTGTAACATCCATGGGGGGAAACTATGGCAACCTAGATGATGCAATGGCCTTTTATCCTTGAATAGTTGGTGAAAAATCCTCCACAGACTCAAAGGCTTTCGTTACAGACATGAGCTCCACGGCTAAGCACCTCCTGACATCTGTCCCTACCTGTACCTCTAACCGAAAGGACTACGAAGCAGAATTTTGCATCTTGTGTTTTACAGATGATATAACAGAGCCAAATACTTTAAAGAACTGCTACATAAATAAGGTTCTCATTTTTATATTAAGGAATAGGGGAACACCTTCGAGTTGGTTAAATGAGTGCAAGTATCCAGCTGCAAAAGAACGGCTTGTCTAACTTTAACAATGGCGATGTGAGAAGTGTTTGATGACGGTATATGGTAAAGAATGAAAACTAAACGAACAGAACAGCAAAAGTGCTTCGGTCACAAGAAGGGTGTGAAAACTGTCAGTCTCCACAGGACGTTTATAAAACTACTGAATAATGCAGCTACGAACACAAATCACAATTAAGGCAGACGAAAATTGAAGTCATAGTCTAATGGACCTAACATATACTAAAGCGCTACTCAGCACAGTGCCTGGATATTGACCTTGACCGTGACGTTGACCTTTGATCTATCTTTCCTCCAAAATGAATTATTTTACACACATACACACACACATACACACACACACACACACACACACACACAAACTATGATCGAAATCGGATCTGGCATATTTTTACTATCACCGAATTATACAAAGGAACATATGTTGAAACGAACTCAACACAAGAACCATGCCTTATTTGCAAACATTCCAGTACGTCTAAGGACTTCCACACTGACAATTAGAAGTCAACAGGAGCCGGGACGCGTGGGAAGGATATAGAGTCCGAAACAACTCTAGTATTTTATTCCAGCAAAGGCCAGACATTTTATTCTACTGAGACTGAGTCACAGAAGTCAAGAGTCCTTTTATTGGTACCGTCAACCCTATCAATACGGGGCCAACTTTACTCATCAATTCCAGCTGAAGCCAGACGATTATAGTCAACTGAGAGTGAGTCACAGGAGCCTGAGAGTGTTAATCAAGGTTCCCCACACGTCACATAAAACAGGGGTCACATTAATCAAGGGACCCCGCCTCGCCCAGCCTTCCCTCCCCCTTCAATCACACGGCACCGCCACCTCGACACAAACGCCATAATTCCCACCCAATCAAGCAAATGGAGGCGGGGCTCTAGTACCTGGCACCCCCCCCTCCTGGTCCCCACTACCCCCCCCCACTCCCCCACCTCCCCTCCCTCCCCCTACCCCCCCCCCCTCCCTGACAACCTAAACCCCACCTACCCACTCACTCTCACCAGCCTCCTCTTCTCTCCCCTCCCTCGCAAACCCCCCACCACATCCACTCCAATCTCCTCTCCTCAACCTCCCAACCCCAAACTCCAACTTCCCATTCACTGCCTTGCCAACCACCTCTCCTCTCCATCCTTCACAAACCCCCACACCACTCACTTACCGACCTCCTCTCCTCTCCCCACCAACCCCATACCACTCCTGCACACTCACTCTCTCACCAACCTCATCTCCTTTCCCCCCAATCCCCCCCACACCCACTTCTTCACTCTCCAACCTGCTCACAACTCCACCCCACGCATCCCCACCCCACTCACTCACCAATCTCCGCTCCTCTCCCTCCACTAAACCCACTCTGCTCACTTGCTCACTCACTGCTCTCCTCTGTTCTTCTCTCTCCGGCAAACCTGCCCGCCTCCCCTTCCTTTCCTCCTGTTGAGGTTCTCCAGTAATCGCCACCACTACCTTCTCTCTTGCGTCTCCACTTTTATCTCCCAAGGTCTCTCTCTCTCTCTCTCTCTCTCTCTCTCTCTCTCTCCCCTTCCTTCTCTCCAATACAGCATCCCCACCACCTCTTCCCAATCTTCACAGAAACCTTCCCTCCTTCCCCACCGTACCATCCATCCACAACGCCATCCCTCCCATTCCACCAACCACGCCAAGCACTCCTTCATCCTCTCTTATTCCACAACCAATTTCCCGTCTCCATTTAGTTTTCTCTCCTCATTTAATCATTCTCACTGTATTCTGTTTGATTTTCCATAATAACTTACATTTCCTCAGCTTTCATATCATCCACAGCGTCTTTTTCAGTCTAATTCTCTCTTCTCCAGCTTTTATCTTTTTAACATTTTTTCACTGTCTCCCATTATCACTCTTCCAAAGTTTAGATCTCTCTTGCAGTCTCTCTTCCACGGGGGTTAGTTTTCTACGGTCGTTTAGTTTCCACAGCCAATATCTCTTTTACAGTTTCTCTCTCTTTTCCACAGCCTTTATACTTTCCATAGTCCTTCAGTCTTCCACAGTCACTCATCTTGTAGCTTGCCTCCTACCAAAATCATGTCTTTTTGTTGTTCTTTTTCACACTCGGGATTCCTCTTACATCCGGTCCACCAGGCAAACCTCTCAGTCACACCTTGCCCTGCATTTACCCTTTGCCCATCCCCCTGCTCCAACCCTTCCTTCCACAGCGCCTCTCTTCCACTTCCCATCTTACTCCAAAACATAGATCCACACTCTATATCCCTCACATGACACTGATCTTGTTTAAGTCATACCTTCCCTCTGAATCACCGCACCTTACCATACGACACCACACACTTTAACTTTATATCCCGAAATCCACACCATATTTTACTTTCAAACAATACTTACAACTGAGCTCAAAAGTTCCTGATACAGAGGCGCAAACAATAAATCTTTGTATATACAGAAAAATTATAAAGTACCACTATAGACTGACCACTATCAAGTTGTTTCGTGCCTTTTCAGTTAAATGTACTAAGACTTTCACTCGCAACTGTATGCATACCCTACACAGTCTGTTACTCACTGCATCACGGACTTGTAAATTCAGCTGCAGAGTCTACTTAAGGCTACGCTCCACTTCCATGTCGCACTTCAGACAACTACTACTACTAATTCGCAAAACCTAACTTCCCTCTCCAGACATCACACTTTCATTCCATGCCACTGTTCTCTTAATCTACGTATTTCTCTTCTTCACCACGTTTGTCTTCGTCAACACAGCTCACTTCATTTATCGAGAAACAAGGAATTAAATCTAAAACCTTACAAGAACTGTCCCAGCCAGAGAAAGCTTAAAGGAAACCCAAACTAAGATCTGTTAATTTCGAGATGCCTAGACACGCTGCACATAAATGACGAGTTCGTAGGCAGGAAATTATAAAGAATGAGGAAGACATTTCAAGAGCTGAATAACTAAACGAAAGGTGAAGATGTGCACATTCATTAGTCGTGCGTGCCCTTAGTCATCAGAATGAGTACATAGGAAGTACAGAAACCAGGAAAAAAAGCTAACTCTACTAAGGCCTAACCTACGTGTAAGAGGAAAGGATAGAAAAGAGGAAGGCAGAAAATTCAGAGGAAGAACGATTTGTGCACCACCAACATTAAAGAAAGATGGTGTACTACTGCAGCAAAGAGAAACTGAAGGGATGCACTATGAGGAAAAAAGTGAAAATCTGATTCCGTACTACAGGATATGAAAGAAATATATATGCTGAACTACAACACACATGACAACTGTATTTCAGAGTCAGCAACTGAAAACTCCATCACAAAGGACAGCTATACCTCCACACAGTCAGCCGAGCAGGGGGTTCAGACAACCGTTCGATGTAAAATTATATATATTTTTAATGTGTATTTTCGCGTTTGTAAACATTTCCTGTGTTCATTTGCAACTGTAAAGGTGCCATTGTCATTAAACAAAGGGCTTTATTACCCGTCCCCCCCCCCGGAGGGGCTCGGGGACGGGTATTATTTTCACCCGGTTTGTCTGTTTGTTTGTTTGTTTGTCTGTCTGTCTGTCTGTCAGTCTGTCTGTTAACAACTTTACGCGAAAACTACTGGTTCGATTTTGACTAAAATTACAGGGATGATGGGCTATGACCCTCTGATCACCTAATTAAATTTGGGGGCAAAGTGGCCCAAGGCCAATGCTGCAGCCACCTCCCCCCCCCAAAAAAAAAAAGTTTTTCCCCATAACTCCTTTCAAATTCGTCATATCGACATGAAACCAAAACCTAAAGGCGCCTCTTTCAAATCTGCATCCTATAACATGCCTCATTACATCAAGAAGGGGTCACCCCTCAGTTAGCGGTAGGGGCGTTAAAGTCAGGTGGGTTGGGCCTCCAATTTCAGATGGGCATAAAATCGTCAATTTTCACCCGATTTAGGCCTACTCCAAATTTGATATGTGACAACTCTGACTAGATATCCTGTTGTGTTTATACGTCAGCACTAAAATGACTGCCGAGGACGAGTTTGGTAGGCCTTGGCACCGCTTCTTGTTACCCGTTTCATACGCTGGTGACATCGCAAATTATAACATCACATCGTTGCCCGGCGTCATGTACAGATTATATTGACGTTCTACCCTTCAATCGAACAGCTATGAAACTCTAACAAAATACTGTGAAAAAATGTTGAAATACGAAGACTACCTCACTGGGCTGGCAAGTAATTTCTCAACGACTCTGTATTTACTGTGGTGAAGTGTATCAACATTAATTATTGCAAAAGAACATTTTCTTTGAGTTTTCTTGTATCTACCTATCTACCAATTTATCTGTCTGTCAAACTACATATATTTTCTGTCAGTGTAATTCCGCTTCATTTCCTGTGACGAGCCATGTGCTTCAACAAAATGTATTGGCGTGATTTTTGAGCTCCGAGTTTCACCTGAGGAGAATTTACTCAAGCACTACGATAAAGTAATCATTTTAATTTTTATCTATTTATCATGTGTTCCCACTACCAGTTTATTTTATTTACAAGCGAACCTAGCAGTACTGGAGTTAATGCAGGCTCTGTTTATACTCTCCGGTTCACAGTCTCTATTCTGTGGAGTAAAACAGCTTGAAGGTAGCAAGAGAGATGTCCCTGGGTTGAAAAGATTAATGAACTGAGAGGCTTGGAGCGGATTTTTTACTGCTCGTTTATAAGCACCTTTTAAATACAGATTCACCACAAGAAATTCAATTCAGCACCAAACGTCTTCCGCTTTCTCACACAATAAATGTAATTCTCTTTCATACAAGTTCACTCCTCTAACACTCACTCCTCTCACAAACTAAATCCCTCTTCTCAATAAGGCACCACCATATTAAACACACACACACACACACACACAGCTCCCACCTTCACACCAGCCTAACCTTATCCTCTCCCCCACCGTTCCTCCACCAAGCTCTGAGGACAGGGACAGATAAGATAATAGCCCCAGGAATTACCCTCATCATTACGGCCACATTCGTCCCCTCATTCCACCAACCACCCCCTGTTAGGTCGGCCTCGTTAGCTTAAAATATGATACAATGCACCTTCCCCCTCCCACAGTTTCTCACCTCGTGTCCTTCCCTTCCTCTCACGTTCCGCTTGTTTCGCCCAGCAGGGGACAAAGGCAAGGGGGCAAATGAGTACAGAAATGCAAATGAGAAGTAATGTTATTTGTGGCTGTGTAATAATTATCTTGATAATTCTCTTGCTTTTGCAGTTATTTCTTGTTCTTGGATCTCTCCCTTTCCCCATCCAAGTAGAGAAGGATGATGAGATGATAATGTGTGGAAGGGGAGGTACTTTACTGGATGTGTGGGACAGAATTATAAAGTACAGGTGTGTGAATGAGGGCTACTGACTGCATGTATGTGAAGGGGATGTACCATGAAACGTATGTGGAAGAGATTTGTTAATGGAGATGTGTTGAATGGCTGTGGTGACTCAGAAATGTGAAGGGGATGTGCTGTCTCTGCTGTGGAATGCGCTGACTTAGGTATGTGGACAGGGTGTGCTGATTCAGGTATGTGGCGAGGATATGTTTATTCATGTGTCGTGAACTGCTGGATGAGGTTCATTTGGAGAAGATATGCTGATTAACATGTATAAAGTGAATATGCTGACTCACATGTGTCAATGGATGTGTGACTCCTGGTGCGTGGAGAAAATGAATGACTCAGCGGTGTGTAGATGTGCTGATTCAGGTGAGGGGGGGGGGGGGGGATGTGCTGATTTCGATGTGTGGATGAGAAGTTCTGACTAAGGCATATGTAGAAATGTGCTGACTGAAATAAGTGGAGAGGAGCTGCCGACTCACATTGACAAAACTGTTGGCCAATCAGTACAGACTGTTTTTACTAGAGGCAAACAATACATCATCAACTGGATACATTATAAAAAGACTTTCTGCTCTCCACACTTCATCCCAATCCACACCCAACTTTCCACAACACAAACTTTAGCTCGTTCTGCTTTCACATCTCGTCATGCTGTCCTTCTCTTACTAAATGAGACTCGTAATACCGCACTTTCAGGATTCTATCTAAACACTCAATTTATGTATTCCACAAATATTCTGATCCCATGCGCTCCTGGTTCATCGATTTGAACTCCTCCTCGAATATATCTATATCAATTTATCTATCTGTCTATCTATCTATCTATCTGTCTATCTATTATTGTCTAGCTGTGTGTGTGTGTGTATCGTTTGCCACTGCTTTGATTTCATTTTTTTGTTTCATTCTCAGTACCCCTTCTGCCCTGCCGTCCATGCTCTTCTCCACATCACCTTGCCATAGGCTTCTTCCAGATCTACAGTTATTACTTTTATCTTACAATCTTTCTCACATGCTTTCTCTACTGTCTAGCTACCTAATTATATTTAGTTCAAACATCTCTCACCATTCAGTAATAAAGAATCTTGTTCATCACTCACTGGTTATTTTTTTTCCCCTTTACAATTTCTATAATTATTTCTCCGTAAACTTTTCCTACAGCACTCAGCGGACTTAGTAAACATTTTTTTTTTACTTCATATTATTAAGTAGCATTGTTTTATATATCAGAATACCGTACTTAAACAATTTTTCCCGTCGATTTACCCAGCTACTTCATGTTTACTTCGAGAAAAGTATGTAGTCTAATGATTTTTACACAGTCAAACTAAGAATCGCTCCACTGTATCTTCAAAACAACCATAAGCTACATTTAGACCGACACTTCTCCGGCCAATGGATATATATTTTACGATCTTATTCTTCCTTCCATCATAGTAGATAATCATGAGAAAAAAAATGGATTAAAAGCCACCTCGATTAAAATTCTCAGGCAATAAATAGTTTGGATATCATTTTCAGTACCATCAGATCATATTTTTTTTTCTGCAGAGGGAGCTTCCAGAAATATATACCTTATCTTTAGATATTTTCACTACAATCTGCCTGTCTGACTTTTGTCTTTTATGCCTTTCAGTCCAATTACGTATCACCAATTTCAATCTTGCTGTCTCCAACAGCTTCATTCAGCTTTAGAGAACCTTTTAATCTGGAAATGTTAAATATATCCTCCATTTACCCCTTCACTTCAAGCTTCCAAAACCTAAATAACAGGACCAGAAGTAGAGTAAATCGTTAAGCACGTCACCCTACAGGAAAGGCTAATCTCTTATTGCGTAATATTCTAACCTTTCTCTCTCTCCCACTGCTTTATCAATTGCATATTCAGCAGTTCATTCCTGCATCTCGATTTATTGCTTCCGACCTTCCCCTTCCCAGTCCTCCATTTCATTTATCATGTTTTACACTCACCCCTGCACTTACCTTTGCATTCTGCCCTCCTGCCCAATCTGCCTTATTTATGCTCTCTCTCTCTCTCTCTCTCTCTCTCTCTCTCTCTCTCTCTCTCTCTCTCTCTCTCTCTCTCTCTCTCTCTCTCTCTCTCTCTCTCTCTCTCTCTCTCTCTCTCTCTCTCTCTCTCTCTCTCTCTCCACCTGATCACAGAGAAAATGTAGCTCTCAGATGAAAGGGGAAGGATGTGTCGCTGAGAGAGAGTGAAGGGAAAGGCGAAGGTGTTAAAAAGTTAGTGAATGTGAATGGCACTGTGATTGAGAAAGTGGACGGAACAGCGACAGCAAAATTAGGAGAGAGAGAGAGAGAGAGAGAGAGAGAGAGAGAGAGAGAGAGAGAGGGGGCGAGAGACGGGGAGGGGGGAGGGAGAGGGGGGGGAGAAGGGGAGACATTGATTACTGGAAGTACGTCAGAAATGAGAGAGAAGAGAGAGAGAGATAATAGAACTGGAAAGGGAGGGAGGGGCTCATAGAGAGGGTGATGATTTGGGGAGGGAGAGGGAGAACTGGAGTGAGGGAGAGAGGAAGTACTGGAGAGGCTGGAGTTGCAGGGTGCGAGAGTGGGGAAAGGGAGGGCGAGTTGGGGGATGAGTGAGGGAGGGTTGGGGTCAGTGAGGGGAAACTGGAGGGGATGAGAAGGAGAGTTGAAGAGAGAGGGAGGGGGGTTGGAGTGGATGTGACAGTTGGAGAGGGTGTGGGGGTGAGTTCAGGGGTGTGAATGAGTGTTGGAGGGTTGTGAGGGAGAATTGAAGGAAGAGTGAGGTAGAGTTGGAGGCTCAAGGGACAGTTGTAGGAGCTGAGGGGGAGTTGATGGGGATGAAACGGATGGAAAGAGGGAGAGTTGGACAGGGAAAGAGTGAAAGTTGTCGGAATTGAATGGTGGAGAAAATTGAGAGGTTTGGATAACAGAAATATTAAAAAAAAGGGGGAAACTGGAAAGTGAGAAAGTGAGAGAGAAAATGAGTGACTAGAGTAGTGGATTGCGATGGATTTGAGAGCTGGAGTAACAGTGAGAGGCAGACTGGAGGACTGGAATGGCTTTGGAAGTTAAAATGAAGGACTGGAATGGCTGAGAGTTTAGAAGCGGAATGGAGTGGAGGTTTGGAACAGAATGACAAGAAAACGGGTTAGAGAGCTAAAATTGAGATTTGCAATTCAGTGGAGTGAAGAAAGAAATTAAGTGAAACAGTGGAATGGAATGAAACAGAGGGATGGAATGGGGAACTGGATAAACAGCAGAACTGGAATGGAAAGCACCACAAAACAGGATCAGACTTAGGTGGAGATGAAGAGCTTGGTGAGAGAAAATGTGGAATTTTTGGGTGGGACAAACGTGTGAAGACTGAGAGAGGTTCTAGGATGCAGAGAGATGAGGCAGACTTATGTTTTACCGAATATAAAATTTTGAAGCCGTGGAGAATTACCACTCCTGCGGGTATGCATTGTGCGTTGGTTTGCATATCCTGCATGCAACTGGAACTAGAACAGCTAAGGTGCTTACTGCTGAACCCTCGGTGCTCTTGACCCAAAAAGGACGTGAAATGTCCTTAAAAAGGCCATTTTATTAATTTAACTTTTTATTCATCGTATGGTATTTATAAATATTCTTAACATACGCCCCTGTATATGCGACGCAATTTCTAGGAAACATCTGTGGGCTCCGGCGATGACATCTGTAACTGTCAGGCTCTAAGAAGGCTGCAAAGGGCTAATTTCACACTAGTCCCTCAGTACCTCGGTAAATAACTCGGTGTCACTGGCGTTTCTAGACCGGTTCCTGGGAAGCTACGATAAAATCCAGGTTTGATTCTCATTCTGGCCACACTAGCGGAGTATGTTTGAATTCCCATTGTTCTTCTCCACCTAGCATTATAACTGGTGACCCGGAGGTAACTTTGACGGTTGAGGGTTGTCTGCCAGCGAAAAATTGTGACAGCAACATTGTTTGTTTGCCTTTATGAACCTCGTGTATTCGATAGACATTCATATGAGCCTTCTTTTTCGTGCTCCAATCTTACGAGTAAAAGGTGAAGGTTGTATAATTTATGCAGTATCGTATCCCCTATATAATATAGGGAGGTTCAGTATTAGTCGTCTGTCATCGCTCTCTTCAGCACTGGATGATGAAACTGGACAAACAAGTAGCTTACCAGTTCAGTTACCAGTGAGGAATTCCATTGAACATTTTTTCTTTACTCATTCTGCGTGAAAGTTGCTTGAAGTAAGGGGTGGCGTGCAAAGCTCTCAACTTGTTAAGTTGTTGACGACAAGACCCACCCGAGGTACGCTTTGCAGTTTGTTAAGTGTTTTTGAGTTTTACCTGAAATCAACAACTTATTTTACCTATTGACTTTATATAAATCTCCATACATTTTTAAGATCATGCACTAAAACAAATATGGAATACTGGTCTACTTCTTGCTTGGTTAATCAGTGTTGAGTGAAGAGGAAATCCTTGAGATCGAAAATAATACTGCATGATCAGCTTTAAACTGCAGTTTGTAGTACAGTGCCGAACAACGATATCTGGCTTATCCATTTCATGGGGTCATCAGTCACATAAAGATGTGTTACACACTTCTGAATTATCTCCATCCCACTTTCCTGTGATCTTGGAAATGTATTTACATGTATATCTGTGCAGGATCCACGAGTGTCACACCGAATTGATGATTCGTGAAGATGAGTTCAGGGTAACAGATTTTTATTGGTCCAGGTAGTGTCCTACCAGTTCTGAATATTTGTACTTTACCTAAAGTGCTATGTCGAGCTATGGTACGTATCATATAAGTTTTGGTTTTAAATTCCTTCTGGAAACTGCATACCGCTACTTATTATTCTAATTCTGCAGAGATGTGCATCCTTAAAGACTTTAATCAGAGGCCACATAAATGGTCTTTGCTCTCCTATTGCTGTGATGATATTAACCCTTGGCTCTTTGACATTTCATCAGTCGTGATGTGTAGATAAACAGGCATCTACGTCTACGTCCGTCCATTGCCGATAGTATTAAAAGACCTGAGAATACGGATCACATTGTCTTTTGCAAAAATCGACCAAGAAATTCCAAAAATGAAACCTAGAGATCTGGAGGGAAAGAATAATGTTTGGAAAAAATGTTAGGATCATATACCGATATCTGATTAAAAAAAAAAAAGCTTGGTAGAACTGAGAACTGGTTAACATGATCTTAGTTTGAGATTACCTTTTAAAATAATGGAAAGCCGAGAAAACAGAACAAAGGGATTAAGGAAAGGATAGGGAAGATAAAATTCTTATTATGTGAAGCAGGAGAATTGTAGGTTTAGAAAATGTTTGGGAAAGGACAGGAGAGTCAACAGAGAGAAAGGACTGTAAAATGGATGAGGTGAGAAGGGGATATTGGATGAGAGGATGACATAGGATGGGAGGTAAGAGCTGTCTGAAAGAGAAGGGGGAGGAAAAAGAAATGAGCAAAGAACAGAGTGCAGGAAGGAGAATGGATAAATGGATCTGGGTGCTAATGAAGGGACAAGTTAAGAGAGTTGCGATTGAGAAGGGGACGAGGAAGGAGAGTGAAAAGCAAACGAATATTAAAGAGATATAGAATGGTGGTTAGACGAATTGAAACTACGAAAATGTAGGTGGGAAAGGAAAGTAGGTGTGAAAAGGTGTCTCTACAGTCTACGGTAAGCCAAATGATTCCTGTAACTCAGAAAACCATTTAATACGTTGGGTGGTAACCATAAAGCAAAAAAGAAAATCAACGCTTTGTGGTCTAGTAAGTTGTGGAGCTCTAAGTGAATGTGAACTGTGAAGTGTTAATTCTGAGGGTAGGCTAGGGTTTTATGCTCACTTACTACCACCCAAAAGACGGCGATTGTTCACTCTAGCTTCCTAATAGATCAGTAAAGAAAGTGGCAGTAACAATAGTAAAAAGAAACAGAGAAAATAACAGGCGATTTTGCTGCAGTGGTGGGGTGAGGAAGTAATTTAAAAGGTGGAAAAGATTGGCAAGGGTTTTGAGGAGCGTGAGAAGGAAGGGCGGTGTGTGTCTGACGAATGATTGAGGAGGTGGTATGAACTCAAAGAAAAAAAATGTAGATTATAATTTCAACTGAGCAAAAATGATAACCACTTCACTGCAGTGGCGTCTTTCTTGTTAGGATCTTGGTACTTTCAGGGGATTGTGCTGAGCTTGGGAAAGACTTTTTGAACTGGAGTGGTTAATAAACTCCTATGGCCTTCATTACACGCTTCGTTACGACAGGCCATCCTAAGTTAAATACAGTAATGTTAGATGAAGTTGGCAAGACCCAAACGAAAATAAGAAAGAATTAAGGCGTTATCGGAGTCAAGACGTTAACTGAAAGGTAATTAAAGTTAGTAGTTTATAATGCTGGCCTAGAATCACACAAGAGTCTGATAAAGAGTAAGAAAGAAACTGAAAACGAGGAACACACAAAATCCTTCAGAATTGGTTTAAGGTAAGAGAGTTTAAGGGAAAATGGAAGGGGTCACCTTGGGTAACTGGATTGAGACGAGGAGATAACAGAGAGTGAAGGAAGAAGATAAGGTGAGCGAAGAAAGAGAAAATATTTACTGGAGGGTGGTCAATTTTTAACGGAACCGAAAAGAAAAGCAGGAACAGTCAGAAGATATGGTGTTGTCAATTTTGTCGTCCAAAGAAAAAATAGTCAAGGAAAAGTTGTCAAATAATCCAGGTTCTGTATTCATAAACACTCGAGTTTAAATTGTATGTAGTGTTTTTTTTTTTTAATCACTCCTCCACCTACGAAATATCTCAAAACCAAACTAGTGAATTAAAAAGAAATACAAAACAGTGCAATTGCTTATAATAATCTACGGCTTTGAAGGTTTGTTTATAAAAATGGTTGAAATTATGTACGAATATGATTAACGAATGTTTCTTCAGGCCCTTAAAAATCTTTTCATCTTGACATATTTAAGGGCAAGCAGATATGAGGCTAAATTTACTCACGATTTGCGTAATCATAATTCAGCTTTGAAAAACTGATTTTTTAATAAGTTACGTCATTGGAAGAACTTAATTTATTACAAACAGAAAAGTTGGAGAATATTTTATGATTCCGACTTGCCGCGGTCAAGAGCAGATGATGATGCTAATAAGTTATAACCGTAGAGTTTTTCTTGCGAGGCCTGTTACCGCACTACGAAAGATAAATAAATCCATACAGGAAAGGTATTTTGAATTCTTACTGCTGAAGATGAATTTTATAAAGACAGGGCAC